>DWNJ01001482.1:0-11995 GCA_018250275.1 Udranomia eurus
AATACCTCCAAATTTCCATATAACGTATGTATCATATCAATATTCTAATTTATCCATAATTTAATCTATAAAAAGACTTCTAATATTAGAAAAAATCTACGTAATATTCAAAAATTTGTACGCTCATTACATTTTATTGTAACAATACTTACGACACTAAGCTGCCTTTGATTTGGACTAAAGTGGAATGCCTTGAGCCACTACAAGGGCCCGACTATCGATGAACTATCTATAGATTGCCAATACTATAGTAGTAAGTATCGATATAGATAGTTAGAAAACGCTAAAGGCAATATAATGGCTTATCTCAGATTCTGGTATATAAGGAGACTAAGTTAGCATGCTTCTAGTCCCCCGTTGTACTTATAACTAAGTCAGAATGCTTTCTTAATTTTAACATTACAATAGACTAAACTGGAATGCCTCCGCTTCCAGCTTCGTTTGCTTACACAGCAAGTTTCGAAACTTAGAAACGGACAATTACAAGAAACGCCTTACAAACATTTTATACAACACAAAAATTATTCGACCTTTTTAATTTAATTTAATGAACAATTATTGCCATTTAATGAGAATATACGTAGTATTTTTGTATAAACATCAAATTCATTTCCAATTAAAAATATACGAAATGTATATATGATAGCAAAACCTTGTAAAAGTTTATTTGGCAAAGCCTTCGAGTTAATACAAATTGTAAAACGATATAAACAATTTTATCAGTATCTTAAGAACGGACTTTTGACAGAGTCGAAAATGTATAACTATTGTTTCACTTCCTTCTATAATTAATTATTAGTCAAAGTTTTATATACATGATAGTTTTTGTTTATTATGAGATTCTACAACATTGAATAAGGCCTACATAAGATCTTATTTAAATCAAGGAGGCAAATTGACAATAATAATACTATAAAGAGTTGCCATTTTTGAAAAGAAAAATATTGTATTCATTTCCTATGCTCATTACTTTCTCAAATAATTTTTCGATAATTGTTTTTTTAGGTATATAGATTGCTATATGTTATCAAAATTGGGACGGGAGACAACTCCATGACATGGTAATATCAAAAGTCCGTTCACGAACCTGCCTAATTGACATTTGAATATTTAGGGCTATGAGTTGCATAGCTATTGATGGCACGAAAAATTTTTACCCATCTTTGGTTTAGGTTTAACAAATGTTGTTCAAGCTAATTTGTCTAACACGCACTGCGTTTAAAAAATACGAAATTGCTCAAAAAGCCTAACAGGTCACAAATTTGTGTAATTTTTTGTGATATTTTTAATTTCATTTGGAGAAACGCAGGAGTATTTTACGAGTAAACATTTTAAAAGTCAGTTTTAATCTAATCATTAAATATAAAACTCTCGAATATGGCGGATTGATTTGCTTTACCGTCCCCATGACATGGGCATAAACAAAATGCGATGAATACTGGAAAAGGTAGTATTAAAGGTTTGAAGAGAATTTGATCCAAACATGTTGGAGGTAAAAAGCAGTGCGTGCCACGTTTTTGTAAAAAAAATAATACACGACAAGCCGCGTTCGTGTGCGTGTTATTTACGATTAAAATATGATTTCTATAAAGAGTGTGATAATCAGAGATATGTAGTGGATATGTGGTGATGTCGAAGAGCTTGGTCCGTAGATCAATGGGTCCAGGCGGAGACCAGAGTAGTTAATGTCTGGTATTGACGATTCTGCAATCAGAGAACACTGATTAGATGCTACATTTAAGCGGCAATAATAACAATTATAATACTAACGCTTCACACTCTTAGCCCCACTCTAGGATTCCCTGTGTGGGTGTCACGGACAACACAGCGAAAACAATACAAATACCCAGGCAGAGAACAGAAATGTCAACTCATCGTTCAAATGTCTGTCTCGCTGACAATCAAACCCAGGACCCTCGAACAGCCCGGCATAGTGACCATAGCGCCTTACGGGTCGTCATTAGTCAAATGGTTAGAGTGACGATCGCGAGGCCGTGGGTTCGATCCTCTTTCCCCATTTCAATTGATATTACTCCTAACATAAGCCACCGAGCTTATCTAGAGGGGTTGACAAGACTACTGGTATTTTGATGTACTAGTAATAAAATGTTTTTACATTAAAATATCAATGGTTCCAAGCGGATGACTGACTAGTTAATGTCGGGTCTGTAATCTGTATGGCGCTATGTAATCAGTGATTTTATTTTTAATATATATTTAGATATAACTAAGATGACTAAGTTGAAACGCCTCGGTTAAGTGTACCACCATTACCGCACACTTCAAACCAGAACACAACAGCAAGAACACTGCTGTTATAATGCAGAAATAGGTGTGACGGTGCATCTGGACTCGGAACTACGAAATGTTTTACCACCTTCTAGTTCTACTACTTTTATTGTGGATTTTTTACGTTATTAGTTATAATATAACAAGTTTAACTTAAGTGAAGTAAATTTTTACAGCGGGATTGCCACTTATAGACTAAGTTGGAGTGCCTTTTAAATATTCAATCAAAATCCTACAATCATCAAACCGGGCACGGTACTTTCTAGTATATAGATCAGAAAAAAATTGAGCTTTTACTTTCTCAGTCATTTGTTTTACTTTAAATCAAGAAGAAAATAACCAAAAAATCTTATAACACTAATAAAAAAATGTATATAAAAGCGTAAAACACAAAAAAAAAAACAAAGAGATCATGCCTGAATACTAGAATCATTCTCTAGACATTCTAACAGTTTTGTCTAATCATTCATTTCTCATACACTGGAATTGGAAACCAAAACATACCAATATGAATAGCATACTTTAGGCGCATGCCACTTAGCACTTCGATATAATAAATTCTTAAGTACTGTCATATAATTATTATTTTGCAATACTTACATTTCAGATGTTTCTTATGACACAAGGCACGCTGGATTTATTACATCAGCAGATCCTATTATATCTAAAATAACGTCCTAATAGACAGAAACTAACCGGGAACACAAGGCGTTCCGGATTAGTAGACACCGAATGTAAGCACAACCCGAAACACAAGGCGTTCCGGATTAGTCGATACCGATGTATATGTACAATGTATGCACGTACCTCGCCACCAGCAGGGCGGCGTACGCGGCGCCGAGCGCGGCCAGCGTGCCCGCGGAGGGCGCGAGGGACGCCGCGCCGGCGTAGCGCGCCTGGCCGCACGCGGGCGGGCACACCGGGATTATCGTTTCTACAAGAGACACGCGCGTTATGTGCGTGCGTGTGTGCGTGCGTACGTGCGTATCGGTGGAGTGTTACGCTGTATCCCGGTCGAGTTTAAAGTAAAAATGATTTTACGAACACTAGCCAGTTTGTGAATTTTGAACGAGTATAATTAATTAGTTAACTTAAAAAAAAAATTGTAATATCTATGTAAGCTAAGGAATTATTTTATTTTAATTACAAATAAATTAATTTAAAAAAAATATTTTCGTAACAAATTATTATTTAATTATAGAATGGAATTTTAAACAATAAGAAAATCATAATTTTCTGAATTTATATAATATTTGATTAAGTTATAAGGCAGATTATTAGATTTGTTCTAATCATATATCTTTATGTTTCTGAAGCTATGTTTAATAGGAGTTATGTTAACAATTTCACCGTGAATGTTTTTAAAATGTTTCAAATCCGTTTAGCTTAAAAACAGCGTCTGATTATTTTTAGAGATACAACAAATACGCTTACGCCCGATATACACGTACATGAGGCCATGCGGTTGCTCGCTTGGTTTGAATAAAACGGATTGTAAGTAAAAATGCACTATTCAAACAAAAAAGAACTTATGGAGCACATTCTTCTGCAAGATACTTACAATCCATTCTGCTCAAAAACAAAATAAGAGCATGCAATGTTAAATGATATTTTTGGAATTTTATTGATTTTTTTGGACCTATCCCTTCTAATCTTCTTCTTCATAAACTTCTGTTTTAGTGAATTAATCAACATAATATAACATAATAAACATAACATAATAGAATATTACTCCTGTAGTTCCAACTCTAGGTCCAAAAAAATCTGTGTAATTAAATTCCATAATATCAACAAATACAAAATAATATATAAATATTGAAACACAATTAAAAGAGGTTTTTGCAATGCAGCATCCAATGACAAGGAGGCAAATATTTAAAAAATACAATGACGCTTGAAAGGCAACATTTCCTAAGCGATAGGCAATTCTAAAGGAAACCAATTTAAAGTTGGAAAAAAAAATTAAAAAACATATAAAATCTAGTAATTAATCTAATAATAATAGTACTGCTATAATTCCAGGGGAGTTAAAATATTATTTACTATATATTTTTTGTTATTCACGGATTTCAGTTTAGAAGAATATGTATATAACTCAATATCGCCCAAAAATGTTGCTTAGTCAATTCTGCATTTTAAGCGTCGAAATAAAAACTATCAAAAACATCAATGCAACATCAAATATATTGTACTGTACTGTCAATGGGCGGAAGTGACCAGTTAACAGTGGTCTTTGCCGCCCATCAAGCAATGTACCTGCTGTTATTAGGAGACATAAATATATTATTATGTCTTACTACTAAAATACACACATAATGATATAAGTCCCGCTATTTTGTATTCAAATCTTTATTGACTGAAGTTATTAAGTTAAGTAACTAGGGGTATTAATTTTGGTTTTTATTCAATGTACAGAATTGAACTCTTCTACAGTTTTATTATATGTATAGACAGGCGAAACGAAGTGCGCCGGGTCCGCTAGTAATTAAATAAAAATTATTCTAAAGCAGCGTTAGTAACTAACTCACCGAACAGTTCCACTTTTCCCTCATCGGTGCCCAGTTTGTTTTGGGCCTTGCAAGTGAACATCCCATACTGTCGTTTCTCGATAGTGATGACACGTATAGTTGTGTCTGTGAACTCGTCAGCCGTCGCAAAGTGTGAGATTCTGGAATATAAATAATATGTTATCTATAATACAAAATTCAAAACCATTTCTTTTATACTATTGGCCGCGGCTTTGCCGGCATTAGAAAGTAAGTAGAGGATAAGATCTTGAGCAATCCGTACATTTTTTTTATAGCCATACAAAATTTCATATAAATCGATCCAGCCGTTTACACATGAAAAGGTAACAGATAGACAGTGACTTTCGCATTTACAGTATTTTTATAATGCTTTTAATAGGTTGAGTTGTAACAAACTGCTAGTATAAAATCTAAGAATCTGAATTACATGCACTTCTTATTCTTGTCATGAAACTTGGCAGTTATATGAAAATACAATATTATGGTACCATCGAGTTGATCTGATTATGGAATTGGAAGGTGGCTGATGGAACCTTCCGACTGTCTACTAGTAAACATATCGAGTTTGGGTTCATTACAAGAAAAGTTTAAAAAGACTATTAATTTATTTATTTTTATTTACAGTATTTTAGTTATAGTAGCAGAAGTTCAGTTGTAAGTAGTTTTTAGTATTAGTGTGGAAGTATGCATAGTATGGATAGTAGCATGTATTATTTGTGTACATTTACAATACCTGTAATGCTGGTTATTGGATAATTGAATTTCATCCTTGAGCCAAGTGATCGCTGGTGGCGGGTAGGCTTCAACGTGGCACTCCAGGTCCATGTCGTATTGCAAAGCCTAGGAAAATCAATAAAAAATAGTAATGTTTAAAAAAAAATTAGTAAGACGGGTTGTGGAAGGTTTTAAGAAAGGGTCAGAGAGATTGTGACAATGAATTCTAATTGTTTTTGATAAGTTGATAAGTTAAGATGCTAACTCACTGTATATGTGGTAATAATGAATTTCCCTCTATAAACCGGTATCTGATTCAAGTGTCAGTCTAAGCAGTGTTCTGGTTTACTTGAGAGCGGTAGTATAGTAGTTTTGTTGTCCTTATTAAGTCAGGTGTGGGTTCACGTCAACAGTGCAATGGGGGATTGATCGAATCCACAATCACTTCATGATCTACCAGTCTATGTGTTGGACAGTGGTAACTGAAAAAGTTCTTTCTAAGGTTGACCACGTAAGTGTTGCTACCTCACCCCTCGCTAAGGCTTCAAACCAGAACACAGCAGCAAAAACACTGCTGTTATTAGGCAGAAATAGGTAAGGCAGTGGTGCCTCCAGAGTCGAACAACAAAATGGACCACAACCATCACAGTTTAAGTTAGAGCTGTCGTAGTATTAACATGCTAGTATAGGCATATGGTTAAAAAAATGCATGTCACAGTCTACACACCTGTCCCAATCTCGGCCGAGGCACGGTCACGACGGGCGCGAACTCCACCTCCAAGTTGATGTTCCGCCGAGCCCCCTTGCCCACTCCGTTCTCGGCCACACAGTAGTAAGTACCGCGGTCTTCCTTGTGCACCCCCGCTATCCTCAGTATATTGCCCCTGGGAAATAATAAATGAACTCACACATTAAGGTCAACCACAAATGCATTGCTAACCCTGAGAATTAAGTTGGAACGGTTATGTTAGATATGGGTGATCTCCCTAATCATACATACCCTTTAAACCAGAATACTACTGTAATAAGACAGAAATAGGTGTGGCGATGGTGATTCTGGACTTACCTGTATATAGAGCCTCCAGTGGGCAGAATGGCATTGTTCTCACGGCGCCAAGACAGCTTCGGGGGTGGGAATCCGCCAGCGTAACATTCCATCTGAGCGCCTGTGCACAGATAAGATGATTGGTAAATATAGTGCGTGAGTGCAATTTCCTATTTTTTTTACCAACGTTTTTGAGTTCAAATCGATAAATGTTAATAAATTACGTTATGTAACTATATTTCAACGATCTCAACTATAGCGTGGTAGTAACGTAATCAATCAACTCACTCTCTCCCTCGCTGGCGACGAGTGAACGCGTCGAATTATCGGAGATGATGGGCGGCCTCCGCACCTGGAGTTCCACTTCGGCCGTGATCTTGTTATTCACGGTTATGATCACCTGGCACTGGTACCAACCGGCGTCGGTCTCCTGGATGTCTTTGATCTGGCAACAATTGACAAATCTTCAGTTATTTATTTATTGTTCAAAGGGTCCTGGCAATGATGTATTATTAGTATTATAAAGTTGATTGAGCTTGTGATGTGATCTTACCGACAGTGTATATGTAGCAGAGGCAGCATCAAACCGAAGCGAAAACCTGGAATCCCTGATGATCAATCCAGAGTTCGTGGAGAGTGGCAGGGACTCTGTAGTCTTCAGCCTGTCGTATTTCAGCTGTAAAAAACATTTGAATATTAGTATGCTCACTTTTTTTATATAACATTAAAGTAGCCAAAGGAGCATGCAGTCTACCTGATGTTAAGTTGTCACTGCTGCCCATGGACATCTTTAATAAACCAAGACGGGATCGAAGGGAGTCTCCATCACACCAGAACACAGCATGAACACTGTTTATGGGCTACTGGGGTACTGCCTTATAGGCAGAAATAGGTATGGCCGTGGTGACACCGGAGTCGAACCACGAAATGTCATGCCACCATAAAAAAAATGTTTATAAAATAATAATAATATTGGTATAATTGTAACCAAAGTCCAAATTGAAATGAGTAAGAAATTGTTTCAAATTGACTGACTGCAAAGCAGACGACAAAACTTGTGCAAAATAATAATGTACCTTTTCACGTCTTCATATTCTTTTATTAAGGTTTGATTTTCGGTATAAAAACTACCATGTATCCTTGGTTTGCAATCTATCTCCATACTGATTTTCATCTGAATTAATTCAGTGGTTTGTGTGAAAAGGTGAAATGATTATCATTTACTGTTGACTGTTTGACAAAGGTGTTACAATCAATAATAATATTTATAATTAATTTAATAGACGATATAGTTAACAATTTTAAAGTATTTTATATTAAATCTACAAAAAAAAACGATATTTACTTTATTCAGGTAACAAACAAACAGAATTACTTTCGCATTATTTGTATTAGCATGGATAAAAAGTGCTATTTCAAGATACGGATATGACCCATTTTTCTATTAATAATGCCTCAAGCAATTGTAAGAGTTAAATAAAAATCAGTCTCTATATTGTTATGCTCATTGTCACACTGGTATATTTGGTGAGTGTTTAACATTTTCAATTTATTTTCTTTAGTCAGTGGTCATAGGCTTGCAACGCCTTCAGGTTATCGGGCTATGGTAGACCGGGAGAAAAAATCTGGCAGAAAATGAAGTCAACAAACATACAATCACAATTATTAAAGTTAAATTAGATTTAGAATTGTTTTCTTATGTAACTAAGCTATGCTTTAAACTTATCCATTTATTTATGGAATTTTCTTATATGGAAGGGAATCATATTACCAGAAATACATCCAAATATATGGACAGAAGTATTTAAAGTAAATAAAAATAAGTCACATTATAATTAAGAATAAATATGAAATACAAGTTTTCTTGTTACAAAATATTTATAAGATTAACTCATATTATCGTAGTTCAAACTAATTAAAATAACAATGTCAAACTGATATTGCACATTAATTATAAATAATAGAAAAAACATTCAAGGGTCGAAAAGCCCAGATAAAATAATTCTGATAATATATAGCATATATATAAAATATATGTAAGTGATTGCTGCCTGTACATGGAAGATATCTAAGAGAAAGCCATCTTATTTAAAGAATAGATAAAAAAAATGTTATTTGGATTTTTTGAGTTTGTCTGTGCATGCTAATCCGATTTGATTGCGATCTCCACTGACACATTGTAGTAAGCTTTACATAATATTTAGTGTTTGTTTCATAAAGATTGATTCATAAATAAAAGTTGTGGGACAGAACGAGGACGGGCCAACAAAACCTTACAATCTATTCAAATTTTAAAATCGAATATGTGTAACTACTAAACTTTTCCAGTAGTGTATCTAATTGTTCCTATATTATACAGGTGCCACGTTATTTATTCAGACTAAGAAATATATTAAAAATAATATAAATGTGTGAAACAAAAAAAGTTCGTAAGCTTTTTACGACAATTACATGGACAAATTAGTATGAAATTTGGCAGTCAGTTTATACTGACGAAGAAGTGCATAAAGTGACTTATCATTGAATTTGTAAAAGAAACCATTATGCAGCATACAACCATGCCTTTGATGAACAATTAATTAATTTTGTGTAGTCAAAAAATTTGAATTATTCTATAGGTATAAAAAAGTATAGATACTTTACAACTGATAGTTCTATGATATACGGTTGATTTTTGTTCACCACTAGATGATCCCATAGTTAAAAGTAATGTTTTACCCCAGACAACCAAGATTTAATTTTGATGTGACTTGGACACTAGGTTTTCTCTGCTACTGCAGTTTTGTGTTTAAGTATTATAATATTAACTAAACTAAGATGGTGGAACATTTCATGCTTCAACTCCGGAGGCACTACCACCACACTTAGTTCTTCCTTATAACAGCAATGTTTTTGTTGCTGTATTCTGGTGTGTAGAGTATGACAAGGGAGAATACTTAACAGAAGTGTCCTAACTTAGTGCTCAGGTAGCACATGTTTATAGTCCACGTACGGGTCTTCGGTCCTGTTTAGGGATGATTACAGGTCTCCATGAAGGGAGTGCTTACCACAGATGGACTACATGCTCGTTTGCTATTAAATGTTATTATAAACAACTCACCCATAGAACTGGATAATCTTGGGCATAATGTACCGAACAGTCCAGGTCAACCTGGCCTCCGATATCTCTGATCTGCTCTTGAGTTATGTGTGATATTGTCGGTGTTCTCTGGCCATGTCCTGGAATAAAAATACATTACACTACTCATATTTATAGCACAAAGACATGTTTATTTTTTTCATTTAGTTTTATTTAGGCACTTTGATGCTGAATATTTGATAGCCTGGATTTATGGACCTATGTTTTTACAGGCCTCAATTCTTCAACTCCGTACTGTTCGTTCGTTCGTCTTCGATTTGTTACGGTAATTGCTTACTAGGTTTTTAAAGGGCTGTTCATTAATGCAAAAAAGGTAATTCAGAAACGAAACAATCCCTTATCTCAATATCACCCTCTTTCCGTTTTGACTACTGATGCAGAAAATGATGAAACGAAATATTGAAATAAGTTTTGTGAGTGCGGTTAAAATAATTTTAATTTTGTTCTAACGTGAACCTTTGTAGAGTTAGCCATGTTTGTTTTATATAAAAAAATTGAATAAACTGATACAAATAGTGCCGAAACTCGGTTCTCTACTTCGGTATTTTTAGAAGCATGTAAATGCCGAAACAAATATCCTTATTAACTGATTCTAGCTACCGTACAAATAAAATCATCAGATTGCTAACATTACGTTAATTTCGAAAGATTCACGTTTAAATTTTATAAAAAACAGTAATAAACAGGGTGTGTCTAAAACGTTACGTTCTTTAAGTAGTAAACAATGTCGCGGTACACCTGACTCAAGTGTTAAATTACGGGTTAAGAACGTGATTATACTGTCTTTAACCGTAAATTTGAGTTATATACACGGTGAAAGAGAATTTAGGACTTACCAAACACAGCTAAACACAGTAATAGTGTGAAATATTTGAAAATATTCAACGCCATTGTATTAAAATGCTTTTTATCACACTTGGATTCAGGCGTCTGACGACTTCACACAACGAGCAAAAACTTTCATTTGAATGAGGTATTGACTTTCGTTCACTTGACGCGCGCCTGTGAACGATGGTTCTATTCAAATCTTTTCATTCTGTTGTGAATGGGATGAATAAGTAAGAGGACTATTCATGGGTGATTTTCGCTGGACGCGTTTTAAAGTTAATGTTCTCTGTAATAAGATGAACGTTTTTAAAAGGCCGTGTACAGTAAAAATAATAGAATTATGTATGGTAATATTTATACAATGATATTGCAATGTACAATATTTTAAATCGGTCTTGTATTTTATTTAGTTGTTGCATTAAATAAATCAAAATAGTGAAAAATCGAATATTTCTGTATACATATCGAAAAAATATACGAAGTATATAATTTAAACATCATTTTTTTCTCCATATTTATCAAAAATAAATTTCAAATCAGATTTTTTTCTATAACAGCAATGTTTTTCCAAATGTAGGCATTTCCTGTGTAAAGCAGGTATTAAAGTGACAGCAATCAATTTGACAGTTTGTTGACATTTGTTGAGTGAATGATTGAGTCGAACAGAAAAAAAACCTGTATTTATATTCTTATTGTCTTTATAGACTTATCAGAATAAAAAATATTGACTTTATACAGGCGAATACTTAGCTAACGTTTTGAGTTAAAAAGTATTTAATTTTATGAACAGTGTACTGTACAGGACAGTATAGTTACATATTATATGAACGTTATTTACACAAACAGTTAATACCTACAACATTTTTATTGTGCAGATAAAACAATGCCCAGTAATCTCAAACCTAATAAACAGTCTTATAAAGAAGTCATAATTCTGGAGCCGTTACATTGTTTCATAAAAGACGTACATCAGCAGGATAGCCGACTCCAATCCAAGATATATGAGGTGCCCGCTTAAGTATTCTATTTCCGACGCAGTTCGCAAGATATGTAGTTCCCTTGAATTATTACTGAATGAATTCTCTCTTTGTGAGTTAGTGAGTGGAGTCCGTCTCTGTGGAAATATGTAGGGAATCGAGGGTTTCCGTTTTGTTGGTTTCGATTAGATATTTAGAAAGACAATGAGAAATATATTGATAGGCGTAGATGAAGTAGAATTATTTGATAGATTTTTATTCGATTTTTTTTATTAAAGAAAATTTTAAAGAAAATGGCTTCGGTAGAATTTATACGTATTATAATAAGACTCAAAATAAAGTTCAATTCTGAACATAGAACAAAAACTAAAATAATACTTTAGTTTTCATACACAAGCCAAATAAATGTTTTTGACATTTTTTGTCTGTCTGTCTGTTGTCCGGTTTTCATGCAAAAACTACGGGACGGATATTG
>DWNJ01001483.1:0-11993 GCA_018250275.1 Udranomia eurus
TGCTGTTATAAGGCAGAAATAGGTGTGGCGGTGGTGCCTCCGGAGTCGAACCGTAAAAGGTTCTACCACCTTTATTATGTATTTACAAAAGAGTTTTTAATATTTTTGTATCGTCATCCCGGATTTTTAAAGATGATAATAATTACTACATTGACGACTGGCTTAAACATAACGCGTTTTTACATTCAAAGAAGATTCCTTTTTTTAATGTTTAATAAATCAAATTAAGTTTAGTAATTATCTTAATCCTAATTCGGACTAGGTAACTTTTAAGCATAGTTCGGATTAGACTGTTTTAGCCGAGTGGCGAGAAATTTAGTAATTAAAATACACGTTTCGTCCATACCCAATTAAATTTTAATTGTTCAGATACGTTTAGGTACTTAATTACACGACACTTGACTAAATAGCCTAATCCAAAGTATAGTTAAAAGTAAGCCTAAAAGTATTTTTCCGCTGACGTACTCATATTTTAAAATAAAAAAAACTAAGTACTTAGCATATATGTACATATGAACAATTTTAGTACTAGGATATCACAAGTAGAATATTACTAGTAATTCTGTTAATTGATATGCTCAAAGTCTACGTTAGTAGTGGGTACACATCAATAGTGCAATGGTATACTGAGAATCGGACCTTCGATCGTAAGTCGATCGGTTTGAACCACAAAATCTTCCCCCACCTACAAAAGCAGAAGTACTTACCAGACGTCAGGAATTCAGCGTCATCTTGAGCGAACATGTTAGTAGGAAGGGCCGGTGGTCCTGGTGGGCCAGGCGAGCCCCGTTCACCTGTACAAGATACACCCATAGATTATAAGTGTCTAGATTAGTAAAGGATGGTCTCTGTAGTAGCGGTTCCTGCAGTATAAGTCCCTCACAAAGCACAGGAGGTCACCGACGGGTTTTAGGGGGTGGAAATCCCATATAACTCGGAATCCCTCCTGCGGTACCGGGTACCTTTAAAAAGTTTTCCCACGTAAAAAAAGATCACTAAAGGGGTATACACTATCATTATGTTCTTGACCCATCTAACCTCATATCTCATCATATATTGGGAAGATTTACACAAACATAATCTGCTAAAACCATGCCCCACGCGTCTACCGACTTATTTTTACCGACTTACCGTTATTTTTCTAGATACATTTTGTCACATGTATCTAGAAAAATAACGGGATATGCCGTGTCATCGTCTACTTGTGGCACTTGTAACCTTAGATCTCATCGTACATTGGGAAGAATTATCTATCATTTAATATATGTGGTCAAGGCCAAGTGGTAAATCTTATATATTTTTGAAAGTTATTTCGTCGTACTTATAACAAAAACTAAGCAATGGAATGATTCAGTCATTATTAAATAATATTACCTTTTTCTCCTTTTTCTGCTGGTCGTCCATTCGTACCAGGGAGGCCAGGTCGACCATCGAGTCCGGAAGTCCCGCGATCACCCTTGAAGCCCCTTTCCCCTTGCGGTCCAGGGTGACCCTAAAAGATAAATATATGGATCTCTCTATCTCTCTCCTCGCCTCTATCTCTCTCTAACTCCTCTGTCTCCTCTTCGTCTAGTAGAAACAGACTTCCTCAATTATGTATATTATTAATTTAAAAAACTTTGTTTCCTAATATGGAGTATAAACCAAGCATTCTTTGTTTAAAACGCTTTTACATAAATTAATTAGTTATTACGTTTAAATAAGGATTTGAGTTTAAATCACTACAGCAAAAAATCCGTATAAAATATTGACCAAAATCTAACACTCACCCGATCTCCTTTAAGCCCATTATGTCCAGATTGTCCCCTTTCGCCCTTTTGGCCGGGAAACCCACGTTCCCCTTGAAGGCCTATCGGTCCCGGTTGCCCTGCATCGCCTTTCGGTCCAGGTGCCCCTGGTCTGCCTATAGCCCCTCCATACGATCCCAGTAGAGACTCCTGTACATATTAAAGCTTAAGTAAAAATGTAAGTATTGGATAATTCATTGAATTTAGTGAAAACAATTGACTTGAAACTAAACAAATTGTAAATTTAATCTCTAATGTTTTATTATTTTTTATAATTCAAACACAAATACGCGGATCAAAACGTTAGTATTTGTTTTCTCGGGCATTACATAATTATTATTAACATATTCTCAGAAACGTATTTCGTTTGTGTAGAAGTAATTAATGTATTCGTTGTAATCAACTTACCTTGTATATTTGTCTAGGCTTCCAATTTGACTACGAAAGCGGTTAGCATGAAAATGATTTTAAGTATAATAGAATATAAAGGATTGATTATTGTACATAAAATAATTATTCTATATTATTAAGCTTACGATGTCGCTCGCTTAAGCATGATTTTAATATAATTATTAAATTGTTTTCTATTTTTGTTAAGACACAAAAGTATAAGACAGAAATAATCGAGTATTTGTCCGTCTCTTTTTTAATTCTATAAATAAATACAACTCTATGGCGAATGTATTTTAATTCGTCTATACATCGTAATATTGTGATTATTATTAAAAATCAAAATACCGGCTTATACTCACATACTTTACAACATTATATTTTTGGCAGCCGATTTCTCATTTAAAATGCTTCAAATTATCTACGCTCAACTAAGCATTACATTAAGGCTCATTAGAGATTGGGCGTTTTTTATGCGTTCATAATTTTAACAGTTGCCTTTGTTTGCGACACACAGTTGGAAATAAGAAAAACGCCCAATCGATATACCTTCACAAGTAACTGAGTAAGAAGCACTTCAATGAAGTTTCGTGAACTTACGTCGAAATTGCTGAAGTCTGAGGATCCTTGTGGGCCAGGTGGTCCCGGTGGGCCTGCGACGCCTGGTCTGCCATCGACACCGGGTTCTCCTTTAGGTCCTAGCTGGCCTTCAGGACCGCGAGGTCCTGTATCCCCTCTTTCCCCTTTCTCTCCTCTTGGTCCTGCCGGACCACGATCCCCCGGGGTTCCAGGCTGACCCTATCACAGGAATATTTATTTGTTCAATGACGACCAATATATTTTTGCCTTATATTAGGCTGACAGGAGTAAGATTTGCGTGTTTCATTTGAAGTTGATGTTAGTGTGTGTGTGTGTGTAAACTGCTAAATTATATAATGGAGCACATTAACACACTTCTTCATAGGAGCACCTGCGGTTGACTTTAGACAGCACTACTGTTTTATTTGTAGTTTTTACTTTAGTACCACAAAAATATCTCTAGACAACCGTCGCCTTAAAATCCGATGGGTTACATGGCTACGTTCACATTTATTGGAAAACAAAACATGTGTTGGAAACATTTGTAAAAAAATCATTTAAACTATCTTATTACGTAACGTTACGTTTTAATTTTACTTAAATGAAATCAAGCTGTTTATATATTCGATTAAATCCCGCAAGAACCAATAGGTACATGGATTTAGATGTGACAGAAATCACGACAAAATAAGAACGAAAATTATGACGTATAGGTATAACTTACAGCGATACCAGGAGGGCCTGTCCGTCCATCGGCGCCGACTAATCCTGGAGGACCTGGAGGACCTTGAAGGTCCGGTGACGTCTCCAGAAGGGACAGCAGCGTGCTGCTATTACATCCACACTGGCCCAGTGATGCGTAGTTCTCTCCAAAGATTTGCTGAAAGCAGAAGAACAGATTCGATAAATTTGTGCTGGGTATGAAGGGGCTTTTCATGGTTGCAGGAATTGATCGGTGTCTATCAGTTGGCATAAAAATATATTGGCAACATATCTGAATGTAGTATTCTATGTTTAGTTCAAAAGAGGATATCAGATGTTATATGTATTTTAATATTAAAACGGCTTTAAGGGATGAGCAGACCAAGCAATATATTCTAGATATCAATAAATAATTATAACAGATTATTTATCTACAATAATAAAATATTTTGAATATAATATAGTTTGGACTTAAGAAGAATTTATTTTGAGATAACATTGGGAGATCTATTTAGGTACTACCCTCACCCACAAACTTAAAGGCAATTTTCCTATAAATACATTATGTACACGAGAAACAATAATTATTGAAAAGCCCTCTTGATATTAACAAGAAATATTTTCACCAAGGCGAGAAACAATAAGTTTAACATAATTTTAACAGATACATGTAGTCTCTTATAATTTACCTTAACAGCATTCCTCTGATTATTTCAAATAGCAGCATGCAAAAATATTTTTAGTTAGTAATATTTATTAATTAATTAAGAATAGCGAAATTTGGGTTTCGGTTTGAATCTCAGACTTGAAGATATACTTGAAGATTCGAGAATATTTGACGGTGGTCGAGCAGAGTTGAGTAAGAGTACTTAAAGACATTATAAAAGTTAGACCGACAATACGCTTACCCGCCATGTTTTCCCCTCGAACCACGAGTCGGCTGCGAGACCAAGTCTCGCAAATCGGCGGAAACGTCTGTTCAGTGAACATTCGACAAGCGAACAGGAAACATTACAAAGAATTGCGAAATAAAGCTCAAAAATGCTTAATTGTTTTGTGATGTGGTGTAAAAACCGAACAGGGATGCAAAGCAAATCAACTAATATTACTTATCATAAGTGCGTGGTATTTAAATGTATTTATTGATTAATTAAAATAGGTTTTATACTATAATGTTCAGTTATGTCAGTAAGGGATGCAACTATATAAAGTGTATCTGAGAACAACAAAACTGTAGGTGTGGTTGCACAAGCGAGACGAAAAGAATTTTGTCAAATTCTTTTATATCACACTCATTCCATCTCGGATATCTTACGAAAATTATTATATTGTAGGTCTAATCTCTTGTAATGTCTTTGCTTTTACTGTTCGACTCCGGATGCACCACCGCCACACCTAATTCTGTGTTATATCTGTTCTTGCTGGTGTGATCTGGTTTGAAAGTTTGCGTGGTAATGAAAACATACCTAACCGAGGCGTTCTAAGTCTTTTTACTTAGTTCTCGCATTTGTGGCCGACCTAAGAAGATCCTAAGAAGAACTTCGATCCTATCTTGGGTTCATAACTGATGTCCATGAGCGGCAGTGACGACTTACCATCAGGTGAACTGCATGATCGTTTTCTATCTCGCAGTTGACAAGAAATACGATTTCATCGATAGCATGAGTGTATTATTAGTATTTACAAATTTCGGATAATATCTATAAAGGAGTGTCTAATGAATGGATATTGCTTTTTCTGTTCTACTTCTAAAACCATCGTCGTGTCAAGTATGTGGTCGTCTAGGGCAGGCGAATATATGAAAAGTTGTTTCAATAGGTATTCAAGTCCTGACTGTGTATAAGCCCGTACGGCAAGCACTGAGACAGGTGGAGATAGCAATGGCGGCTGGTGCAATCCAGGAAAAGGGGCGTATTTACTAGTACTTTGCTAAAAGTTAAATTCTTCTACGAATTTCATTTTTTTTATTTTAATTAATTGAGATGCGGTCTAATACGAATGTATATCAAGATGACCAGTTGTTTATTTAAGTAAATCATTTGATTTTGCCACATCATACTTAGCATAATATACTTGATTTTATCGATTTTTAGTACAGTTAATATTATTTTCCTATAGGGAAAGATGCCCAGGATAAAAACTATTCTATTTTTGTTGGATTCGTTTGCCGGTTGAATGACGGTGTTAGACCGGCAACAATACATTATTTCGTGACTTACGATGAATTCATATCTTTCGCCATACTGAATTTCACCTGAATGGGATCAGCAGTTTGAGCGTAAAAAGGTAACAAATAGATAGTAAATAAATAGATAAACAGACAGAATTATGATTTATATTTTAACAATATTAGTTCTGATAATTAAATAAGTAAATATAGAAGTGTGGTAGAGGATACACTTAAACGAGACGTTCTAAGTTAATTCAGGGGTAGCAACTCATGTTCACTTTAAATAGAACTGTGATCCTGTCTAGGGTTGATTACAGATGTTCATGGGCGGCATCACTTACCGTCAGGTGGCCTACATGCTCCTTTGCGAGCAAACGTATCAATGTTATAAAGAAAAAATGTTTGAAATCTCCTAGTCCTATGCCTTGAACCACGGCGTTATTTACACGGTACGCAGGTGCGACCCGCAGGCTGAACGAGACCGGCTGTCTCTATACATACGCTCATTCCGTCCAGTTCAAATTCACGATGATCCTTATTCTTAAAACAATAGTGACGGTTTTTGAATACACTATTTCGTGACTTACGATGAATTCATATCTCTGTGGAATATCTTTGTTCGGTCATTCGCGGATAAGTGGAGATTTACAGTACATTATTGTAGTATTTCTCTTTAAGGTGTAATGAGTTTTAATTTTCAATGCGTAGAACTTGCGTAGAACGGGGTATATTTTACGATATTATAAAGGGCTTTACAAAATCACACATGCTGTGTTATGTTCATGCTTCAGATCGTTTGATGAAGAAAGATTTTATTAACAAGTGGCAAAGCCAAAACCAAAGTTACGACAAATAAATGACATTAACAATAAAACCCGTTATATTATACGCGCATGTTTAAGAACATACAACATAATTGAATTATAAAAACTGAATTCAAGATATCCAGTGTAAAAATGCACGCCTACTCTAAAGAAATTATTTTAATGTGTGAAAGCGTATATTTATTGCAACTCTTGTCTAGTATGTGTAAGCTGTTTTTTTTTCAAAGACTTTGAAGGGGCGTGCTTTTTTAGACTAGAACATCTATAAATTAATATTGATACGAAGAAACACAAAGCTAAGAGTAATTAATTTAGTTTCGTAGTAAAGAAAACTGAGTAGACATTTGTTACTCATAATCTAGTCCTATTTAACTTACTATATTGCAAACATCTATTTTTTTTAATTAGTTATGAAAAACTTACATCATCCCCGGATCCAGACATCTCTGCAGCATTGGGAGTATTAGGTATTCCAGGGGCACCTGGTGGACCCGGCGGTCCAGGGGGACCTCTGATTGACTCTCCCGGTGGACCCTAAAGAATAAAAAGAAATTAATACACATACAAACAAAAGAGTACCCAATTTTGACAAAGAAGTATGTTAAAGTAAAAATAATGTTGTTAAAAAAGCTGAGTTCCATTTTGAGAGGCAAATATGGAAGACTAATCAGGATGATTCTTTAAGTATCTTCAAATGAAGATAGTTTAAAAACTGTGGATTTTTTGTAACTTATTTTCAAAATAGGGTGACTTTATAATTCTTAATTGTACCTACTTGGGTACAATTTAGCCATTAAAATAATAAAAATAAAAGCTATATAATATAATTGAAATAGGTTTCGTCAATGCAATACAATTTTAATTATAAGTAAATAATAACATCGCAATTTGCTACGTCTAGTGTAGACGAGAAATGAAATAGCGAAGTAATAAATTTTTGAATATTTTAGCTTCTTCTTACTCTTTCATAAATACTTCTTGCCGTTTTACTATTCAGCTTGCTCTGCCACTCTTTATTAAGAGTATTCCTGTAGTTCCTCCCATTGTAAAAGGTATTTTTGATGAAACCAGTCTAACCAATTTAAAAAGATTTCCTAAGCAGTGACTAGAGTAGCGGCGGTGCCTAATTAAAAATATCTACTTCCATAAACAGGCACCTATGGTATTTGGATTTTTCATCTATATTCCAAAGCCCGGGTTTTGTTACACGTTGAATTTCATTGTATTGTAACTCCGGATTGTATGAAGTACAGGAGTACTATCGGTCAAACCATCGACAAGCAGTTAAGTGGTATGTAATGGGTCTGTTAATCGAGGTGATTATACCACACGATTCGCCGACGACTTGCGCGACTAATCGCATTAATGGAAAGTAAATAGAACGTTTCAAATGATGTACTCCTGACTCCTGTTAATTTATAAAAATTAAATTCTTAAATAAATTACACTGGTGCCTTGCATGACTAAAGGAACGCAACCAGTTATTATACGTTTTTCACATACACAGACGATAATACAACGCAAAAGAAACAATTACAATGACAGTACAAACCTAAGCCACATAATTATTTATTAAATTTATTTATTTTTTTATTAATTGAAAGGTAAAACATTATTGCGTGACAATAGTTTCGTATAAAATCTTGTTTTAATAAATGTAACATTGCATAAACCAGTATGTATTTAAAATAAATACAGAGGTAGGAATACTTTAAATATCATTACTTTCATGTTTACTTTAATTTACAAATTATGTTTTGCATGATGTCGTCACTTATAATTGTACTGGCACTCAGACGCAACCACAACACTGATTGATAATAATTTCACAGCATGGTGTACAGTAACCTAGTACAGTAATGTAGGTACCTTAATAACAAATAAATAAACATCCCATAGACCGGGATATACAAAAAAACCTATACACCGATGAGATCGTATCGGCCCCGCATGCTCTAAACATTACACACACAGGGCGGTACATACGACGATAAATCGAGTATCAAAACAATGAACGGGCGTCCTTTGTGTGAAAACTGCGAATTTTGCGTTCCCGATCGCACTTTTGTTTGTGGCCTACAATGGGTGTACTGTCGTTCCGATTGCTACGCTTTTTGTCGGATTAAAGGTCTATAATTCCCGTTGTACAACGTCCCATCCCTTAATCCCCTGTACTGAAAGAGGCATTTGAAAAATGACACGGTGTTCTGTAGCGTCTAAAAGAGTAGAATAGGCTCGGTTTTTTATAGAACAGGAGTTGAAAATACTCGTAATGCATTCGAGTAATGCTAAGCGGTTATTGTTGCGTATGTAATTCTGTAACCATTGCAAAATAGGTATTCTTAAAAAGCGGCAATAGCCAAATGGGTTAGTGTCGGTCTTACGATCGAGACGTCGGGTTCGATCCTCACTCTATTGCACTATTGACGTGAACCCACTCTTAACACAAGCCTTTGAGCTTAGCTGGAGGGGTAAACAGAATTAATAATATGCATGCTAGTAGTTTTTAACAATAAAATGCGGTTCGACTCCGAAGGCATCACCGCTCCACCTATTTTTGTATCATATTAGCAATGATGCTATATTCCGAAATGAAAGGCATGTCAAGGGATACACTTAAGCGAGGTATTCCAACTTAGTTCTTAGGAGTAGTATCGCATTTATAGGCAGTTTAGGATAGAATTTCGATCCAGGTATCGTCACCGTAAACCGACTTTGCAGACAGACGATTTTTTTAAATTTAATTTACCAATCAATCTTGGCTAGAAACCTTTAGTTTCTATTTTCTATTAAACGATATGTACATACATAGTGTTCTTTAAATTTGTTTTATCATAACTACGACAGGACAATGGTATGATAGATGTTGTGCATACGTTACATATAGCGTTCCATAGAACATATTATTACCAATAATCCAACATTTAACAAAGTAAGTAAGTGTTTTCTGTTCATATGAATATTAAAAAGGTCTACTACGTCATAGTACATTATCCCTGATAAATCGTTACTGTCCTCTATCGAACGAAATAAAGCCCTATCAACTAGGCGACTTTAATACTTAGTTTCAGTATTATCTTTATGCCATATTTCAAATATTAATAACGAGATAATATCTTGAGGTAGCTCTAAAAGAAAATAATCAGACTTTATCGATGTATATAAATAAAAATAAATTCTCTTGGACAAGTGTGAGATCTGAGCGGTGTTAGCGTAATACTTGGATAGGCGTTTTCATTGCAGGCTTCGTTTATTAAGTTGAACAATTTACGTACATTAAAAGATTTACAATTTACTAATAAAAAGGTGCCAACTAATAAACAAATTTATTTAATAGCGTCATAACGGAACATGTAATATTAAACCTAACTGTTATGCATATATGTATACCGCGGCATATTTATATACTTTATAACATTGAGGTATCAAACGAGCATGCAGACCCTCTGATAATTAATTGTCACTGCCGCCCATGAACATCTACAATCAACCCTAGACAAGATCGAAGTTCTTTCTTTGATCAATTATAAAGAACATCCGCAAGAATAATGATGATATAGGTGTGGCGGTGGTGCCTCCGGAGTCGAACCGCGAAATGCTCTGTCTTAAAACATATACGCATCCAAGTTTTGGTGTATTCATTCCCTTACGTATTTGTTCCAGGGAGTCTTTATCTTCGTTTTCATAGAATGGACTCCGCCAGCGTACGGAGACTACGTGTTCCCCCTATTTGCTGATGTACTGGGCTGGCTGGTGGGCTTGTCCACTCTCGTGTTCTTGCCTATTGGACTTGCGTGGGCGATCTATCATGGATACGTAAGTTTTTTACGAGATATATTTATCTTTACTATCCTCACTAGTATAGATCTTCCAGTCTAAAAATGCACGCACCTCTATTAAAAAATAATGCGTGAAATGTGTGTGTGTGTATGTGAAACATTTCTTTAAACTCACACTCATCCGTGCACTCATTGGTTAAGTAATAGGGCGATCTGTCATGTTCAAAAATGTGTATAGCGAATGCATAAATTGTCTGAATTGTCTGGCAAAACTCGTAAGTGCCGTTTGCGTCATTTGTACTTTTTACCAAAATATTATAGGCTCATAAAAAGTTGCATGTGTGGGTAAAGGAGGAGCGTACATTTTTAGACTAGAAAATCTACACCTACATATTATACTAATATTATAAATCCAAGCCCTGTCTGTCTTTTATAGATGTTCTAGTGTAAAAATTACAAACCTTTTCATGGTTAAGCCGCTAATCCGATTTAGGTGAAATTTGTTATGAAGATATATAGAGCAGTTTCATCCCGAAAATCATCTCTTAATTAGCTGAAAAAGAGGGTGGATGCTTTTACATAGGGGTAACGCGGACAGAAGCTACTATTATAATCATTTAATTTATCTATACTATGTATTAGTGTATTCCGCCAACACGCATTGCATTGGAGCAATTATTGGAGCGGATTATGCCCCGGCCCTTCCCAGTTGTGGGAAGAGACCTGTGTCCATCTGTGGGGCATAAAAGGGTTGCGGCCACAGTTGTGATTTTAAACTAATGATGTCACGGATTGAAATTATTATTATACCAGTTGAGGGGAGTGCATGGCTCGTGGTCATTGCTAAACAGTTTAACCGTGTCTACGATTGCTACTGGTTCGAAATATCGGTAACATAAGCAACGAAAAACAAAATCCTATAGGTATAATACCTATGATGTACTGTATATTTGTGTCGACCGCTAGGCGATCTCTATTATAATATATAATGTTGTACTTATATTTGGTACCTGGTCTAAAAGTATTTTCTTCCTCTTTCCGTATTTGGAATCTACCAAACTAGGACACATTAGTAGACTGCTGGATTCCCAGTAATTTGCTAATGCAGTTATGACGTAAATGTAATAGTAATATCCCACTTTACAAAACAATTTTTGCTCCTCCCGAAAGCTCGTAGATACACCATTCTACCAAACGAAATTTATAATGAAATTGATTTAAAGTGATTTGCAATGAATGGCTTTTAGTCCCGGCTTAATTTATTAGTCTTTGAAAGTCTTTGAACACTGCTTGTATACTGTAGTAAGTCTAGTAGGAGAAACGTTAATCGAATTTGAAGGAGCACTTTCTTTCAAGACATTAGGCCTATTTCGGACTTGCTATTATGACAGAAGTACTGCTGCTAATAACAAATATATGGAAATAACAGTTGTATAGTACACAAGAGCTATTTGCCATTCTGCCTTCTATCTCTGTGCATCATCTTTTCGTTTATTCTGCAGGTTGTCCGGAAGAAATGTCCGTTTTTAGCCATAAGACCGCCTATTATACGAGTATATGCTATGTTTTCAATTTTCTATTTCCATTATTTTCTTTGGTGTACATTAAGAGTATAAATAAAATAAATAATAATAAATAACGATTTCACACTCATAGCCCCACACTAGGATTCCCTGTGTCGTCCCTGTGCCATGGACAACACACAAAGACAACAACACAAACATCCAGACCGAGAACAGAAAATTAAACTCATCATCTAAAT
>DWNJ01001484.1:0-11992 GCA_018250275.1 Udranomia eurus
CGTCTCTGGAGTGATGTAGGGCTGCGTTGTTGTTATTGTTTATAGGTAGGGAATAAAAATACTTCTATTTCGAAATATATGATATTTTTACATATTTAGAGTTGGTAACACATGGCTATTGTGTGAGGTAAAGCGCTGAGGACATATTAATCGGTAGGCACAATTTTTAAGTAAAACAAATATTGTTTCACTCTAGAATAATGGCGTGTATTCCATCTTAGTCGAACTACAGTGCGGTCTATTACCACAATATACAATATTTAAAATCTTCCAGTCTAAAATTGCATGCCCATCCACTAAAAAAAATTATTTTAATGTAGGCTATTTTTCTCGTAAGTGCACTCCATGGTCCACTAATATGGCGACCTGTCATGTTCAGAAATTTATATAGCGAATGCACGAATTGTATGATTTGTATTGTATAACTTATTTATGCACTAATTGGTCAACAAAACTGTCAGTTGTACTTTTTAGCGAAATATTATTGGTTTATAAGAAGGTGGGTAAAAACTTTGGTAGGTCGTGCAATTCTAGACTAGAACATCGATACTTATGTATGTAGTAGTATTGACGGACATAGGTGCTTTCAGTAGTATATTCGCATAATATATTCGCGGCTTGTCTATTTGTCATGCTTCATGATTATTCTGTTACTAATTCTATCCACAACGATACAAAAAAATCTCAAAAAATCTTATAATTTTTTTATTAGTGGCAACCCTAGCCAAGAGTAAAGTCTACTTTGACGCGACGTTATTTATTCAAAAAGGGAGCAGTGGACAGCGGCGACGTTAGACGTGGCGTGTGTGCATACTCGACGAGCATTGATTGTGGACCTTAACAGTACAGCATACCTATGCTGAGAAATCTGCTATTAAATGCGACTTGTATAATTAATCATTCTAATGCGGATAAACAAACCACCCGTTGTTATTAACTATGGTTTTATTATACCAGCGATCGTTTGTTAAATTATACAATCTTATAAGTTGGATGTAAATTGTTGAAAAATAAGATCAACGCACCGTGTGTTTTATCGAATATTACTTAACATGAATGAATGAAGGATGAATGATGAATCATGATTTGTGGAAATGTAAGCACGCGTAACAGACTTTACTCGTAGACCTAGTCGAGATCTTGCGAGACTGGGTGTATGGTTTGGTCTCGAGTATGATCTCAAGCTTTACCAGAGGAAGCACATACAATAAGTACATAACTTTAGTTAATTTATTTCTATCAAATCCAATCTCGCAGTCTCGCGAGATCGCGTACAATCCTTGTATTCAGTCTCGTCAAATATGGACGAGATCTCGCGAGTTCGAGATTTCATTCCCTAGTCTAAAGACGCCTACAGACGAATGCCTTATCATTTGCGAACTAAGATGAAACCTTGAAACGATATAGTTGAATTTTATTGACCATGGTAGCCCCAAAGACGAGTAAGGAGTAAGTAAGGCTATGAGTATGTGTTACCCGTATATGTTCTTGTTACGTCTACTTGAGGATAACGAATTTATACCCATAACTTTGTTGTGGCGTACCTGTTAGTTCGTTGCAAAGCATAGCGATGGCCGGCGCGTTAGTGTCTCGGCCGTCGAACACTTTGATGATGTCCGCGCGACGGAGGCAGCTGTAACCAAATTATAGTTGACTTCGTTATTCGTTACACGTGGTGTTGACAGAGATAAAGTAGGACGCGGTCAGGCTTGGTTGCGTGTCCGACGACGACGATGTCCGACTTTTGTTAGGCTTTTTAAATATGACGATTTTCAACCTCATGTTGTTTTCACCTTCTATCGCTAGCGCAAACGAGCGGATTAAAACAAGAACTGTCCTTCCCTTCCTTATAAATGATTAAGAGCCTTTATTAACTTTTAAGAAAATGTTGTGCACGAAGTCTAAACTTTTTTGTGTCCGATCTTTTTACCTATGTCCGGCTATTCTGGTTGGACTGTCCGGTTGTCGGTTTTAAGTCTTGGCAACCCGTTACGAGTAAACTCGCTTATCTCGCTGCAGTCTACGCGAGGTTTTTTGAGGCACTTATAGCATGGGTGCAGGCTTATATTTAACTAATCGTTTGAACCATAAAATTAATGGCAAGGTAAAGTTACTGCTTTCCGAGGTTATATTTCGATCCTTTTCGCAGCAATGGGCAGAGAAAGGGAAGTTCATCAGAAAACTGACATTTGAGTACTACTTTTTTATACTATTTTATACGATGTCGAAGTTTGTCAATACACACTCAAGTTTAATATTCGTCCTCTACGGTGTCCTACAGTTCGTTCTATCCATTAGGAGCCTTTTATCTTATTACGACGTCATTAACTAAGAATACAGGGCTTGTGGTAAAGCTTACTTAGGCAAAGAGCTTTGACCTAAACAGAATATACATAAGTAGTAGAAACCGCAATTCTCCGATGTTCATAATTAGTTACTTACTTATTCATTGTAATTTGTTTTCTAAATTAGCTGTAAGCCAACTTTAGCTAGAAAGGGTTGGACAGGTGAAATTTATTGTATCTAATTCTACCGCAGTGTCTACATGTGTTAGATATGTTTTTAATGTTAAAAATAGTAAAGAGCTAACCTACATATTTTTCTACGCTTTGTTTCTGCAATATATTTATCGTCCATTTATTATTTTTATTTATTGTTATATTTTTGTGGATTAAAATAGACGCGTCGAGGCTACATTTAATTCAGAATCGTGGAACGTTATATTTCTATTTGGACTTTGCGGTTTTAGGCGTTTTATGTTTACTTTAAAACTCTACACGGCAGCAATGATTACCAGGGTACCAGTACCAGAACACGTAAAAATAACCCCCAATCTGTAAACAGTTTAATACTTAAGCTATGACTATTACCGGCGTCATATTCTATGCATATGAAATGCAAGGATCCGAATAACGTTAAGTCCACTCAACCAGGTTTAATATCATTAGCTTTAAAATACAAACAGATCTACATACAAAATAGGCAATTACCTGAAGTACGCTTTTGGGGAGAATCTCGATTGCAGATTAAGTTAGTCATATGAGAGAGGTTGTGAGGATTTTTGTTGCTTTTTCAAGCCCTCTACTAAACAGATTTACATGAAACTCTACAGTAATATACGAGCTTATGCATCAGAATAGTATATTCTTTTTGGGTATTCTGTAAATTAGTCAAAATATAACGGTAAGTATCAAGTAAGTCGAGAAAAACTGTCATTCTACTTAATATACATATAACGCAAGCAAAATTGCAAGAAACAATTATTATAAATTTGAAAGCAATTCTGTCTGTTTGTTACCTTTTACACATAAACCGCTGAACCGATTTATATGAATTTTAGTATGGAGATAATCTCAAACCAAACACTCATTGGCGTGTTGCTTAACAACGCCATCTACTGAAATAACTTAAAGCTAGTTGCTCACAAGAAAAAATAGTATTCCTACTCGCCAATAGATGCCAGTTTTTCATAACCTGAGATACGATTTAGATTATATACGAGTATAGGATTGCTCGTTTAAAGTAGCTCATATTCATTGTCTATGTTATTTTTAACATAGTTTGATCGATATTTTTATCATATACTAAAATCAAATTTAATTTTCAGTTTCATTCTCTTGTGGCATAATTGTACTCGGATGCTCCTTTATCCGTTACTAAGATATTCGTCCTAATTAATTTAAGTGAGTTAGCAATAACATAATATACTAAACTTTGAGATAGTTTAACAGTGAAGTTAATTTAGTTTGGGTTCGGGTCCTCCGTTTTATATACGTTCTCTGGCTTCGTATAACGACTTGGTGATATGGTCACGGGTTAAGATGTTTTGATCAATTCACTACGATTATTTAAACATATGCGTATAATTTTATTTGTAAGCTGTAACTATATCCCCAGTGGTAGTTTAACAGAAATTGTACACTTGGTTCAAATCCAGATTTGGATCAACCTGAGGTCGGTTTATTAAAATTAGGTGTTAGTAAAATCGATGAAAGAGAAACCATTTTATATTATTTATTATTAATATTTAAGTGAGTTTATTAACTATGTGTTATCGTCTTATCGTAGTTTTCAAATTTCTAGGTCTTTTCTAATGCGATTTCTTGACGCAGAATTCACTGCGATTCTTATATACTTTATCTATGCATGTAGATTGCTAGAATAATTAATAAAATGAAAAACACTCAGCCACGCACAAACACGCAACTTTTATCGTTGCATTGCGTTACAAGGAGTAAATAAATAAATACTTCACTTACATCATTCATACAATAAACTAAATTTTCTTAAAATTGTAATTATAACATTGCGTTATAAAGTGAGTGAACCAACTTAAATAAATTATACACTTCGCCAGCACGAGTGAGAACAACGTAGTAAGTAGAAGTGTATTTCAAGTGTTAACTCACTAAAGCCCTAACTAGGTTACTGCCTTAATTACTTTGTAAAGATTAATCAGTTCGCGATAAAAGCATCTTGATGGCTGTCTATTATAAAGTTAGTGAGTAAAGCTATCGACGCTATTGTTTGATAAATGTTAAGTGTTTGGTAAATATGAAGCGGCAATAGCCCTTTGGGTGGGGTGTTGGACTTACGATCGAGAGATCGTGAGTTCGATCCCCCATGCACCATTGACGGGGACCATTGCACTATTGACGTGAACCCACTCCGAAGACAAGCCTTTGAGCTTTGCTAGAGGCGTTTGAATTCGGAGGCACCATAGCCACACCCATTTCTGCCTTATAACATCAGTGTTCTTGCTGCTTTGTTCTGGTTTGAAAGGTATGGCCATGGAGACACACTTAAGAGAGACTTTCCAACTTAGTCCTCAGGGTAATGCATGTGGTCGAGCTAAGAAACACCTTCGATCCTGTCTTGGGTTGATTACAGGTGTCCATGGGCGGTAGTGATCACTTACCATCGGATGGACTGCACGCTCGTTTGCTGTCCGCTGTTATATAAACTACAGTTATTCTTACACTAACTACTCTTTTCGTCACTGGTTCAACAAGAGCCTTAATCTCATCTCGTGTTGTGAGTTGCGTCATTGTAGCCTTCTTTATTACTTTAGTGAGACCTACTTTCTTTGCAACCAACCGCCACTTTGTTACTGTATTCAGACTCAATCTTTTTTTGAGGCCCGCAACTTTTGAAATATTTATCCGGTTTTATGCGACTTAATAATTTGTAACCTGACTCGTCTTGTGAGCGGCTCGTAAAATGTGTCTGGCGGCATATCTTATTTAAAGTTTTATGAAGATTTTCCATGAAATTAATAAGATTTGGGACTTGTAATATCACCTCGTACTTTAAACTGAAAACACTGTTTAAGTTTTTAACAGTCCATTGGTTCCCTAAATGATTAAAAAACATATATTATGTCGAGGGTGGACTATTTGTACTAAGCGATATTTTGGGCGAAATTGAGTTGTATACATATTTGGAATCGGCAGGTTTTTATGCTTCGTTTGATCCTGTCGTTGCGATGGTTGGAATTTTCCTAGTTATTTCAATATATTCCTTATCATCCGTACCATATTCCTTTTCATTTAACTTAACATGCTTTTATTTGGTCGACCTGTAACTAACTATGTAATAAAATCTAAGAGTCTGAGTTACACGCATTTCTCATTGTTGTATCATCATGAAACTTGGCAACTTCATGTAGATTAGATGACAATACAATTTTATGGTACGATCAAGCGGATCTGATGATGGAATTGGAAGGTGGTTGATGGAACCTTGGACTACCTACTACAAAAATATCGAGTTAGGGCTCATTACATTTGTTTTAACGTATTCTGTCCATTTCTCTTAATGACGAGGAAATATGATTATTATGGTACCACTGAGCCGGTCTGATGATGGGACTGGAAAGCGATTTTTTTAAGCGGTTCTTAAGCTATTAATTTATTTGAAAGTAATAATTTAAATAATAATTTATTATACTCGTGGTCAGTAAATCAACCAAAATATGTATCTTTAACATATACTCGTATCTGACTATATCGTAAACCGACGGCCGCATGCATTATCTAGATTATTAAGCGGCCAGATATGGTTTATGGATCGCGCTCATTAACAGTGCCGTATAGTGTCTATTATATTCATAATTCAATTATGCTAATGTGGTTAAATACAGGGATGACTATTCCCGCGCATAGAACCGAGTTACGCTCGCCATTTGCGGAACTAAATCGTTGAGGGATCAGCTCAATGTGTTATCATTATTAAAAGATGAACTAATAGAAGATATAAAAATGTGCCATCGGGAATTCCCCACCACGAAGTACCATATATAAAAGGCGACATAGACAAAGGAAGGAGAGGCCGTATAACGCTCTGTCCCCTGTCTGTCTGTCTGGGATCCCCATCACGAAGATTCTTATATGAAAGCAGGAGATACAGAGAAAACTAAGGATTGGTCGGATAACGCGTTTTCCTTATGTGACGATGTCAGCCAATTCATTCTCCGTGAGTGCATAAAAGAAATTTGTTGCAAAATTGACCGGGTCACATTTCGTTAAAACGTTTTATTACTTCTTTATTATTATATAAATAAGGAATTGGGTTTTACTGCTAGCTTATCAATTACTCATGTTATCATTGCAATAACATTGTCTAAAACTACAAATTAGATTATCACCGCTGTTAGCGCGGTAACCGCAAATAGATAACTTTCTCTCATATGAAACCAATAACATATGAATCAAATGTAAACACTATTTGATAGTTATTAACTTCGTTATAGATACAAATAAATTGAAATGATTAGTCAAATACGTATTTAATTTAGTACAGCTACGTATCTCTGGTTTAGATAATTAAGTGGCTACGAATATGGGCTACACTCATTAACGACATTATGTAGCGGTCTAATATTCATCATTCAATTATGGTAATGATGTCAAACGGAGTAACGTTTGTCATTTCGATAAGTGCATCACCCATGCTTCATTGCACCGCTCATAATAATATGCAAATCGGGAATGCATTTGGGAATTATGGGAGTTCTGCGATATCAATATATGATGGCAGTATCTCTCTTAGGTTATTTACTCGCTTAGTTGTTTTATTTGGCAAAAATACTACGTGAAATTAACAACTCCCAACCAAATCCATCTATGATCAATTACTGGAAATATGAAGAGGGAGGTCCACACAATAAAATGGCTGGAAGCTCCACGTTGCTGCAATGCAGGTAGGCTGAACGGACAGCCATTGAATTTAAGGTCTAAGACCGTCAACTATATTATACAAAAACATAGGTGCATATTAATATACAACATTTTCGTATAGTATTAATTATACATACAAATACATATTTTTTTTATAACTAGGAGGTAGCAAACGAGCATGCAGTCTACTTGATGGTAAGTGGCCACTGCCGCCAATGGACATCTGTCAACCAAACATGGGATCGAAGTTCTTTCTTAGGTCGACTACAGGCGTTGCTACCCCCGAGGACTAACTTGGAACGCCTCGGTTAAGTATGTCTCCCTGACAACACTCTTCAAACCAGAATACAGCAGTAAGAACACTGCTGTTATAAGGCAGTAACAGGTGTTCAGTACTTATAGTACAAAGTTATAAAGCGTGCGTGAAACAGGTGTGCAATACTTACAGTAATCTTGACGAAGCGAGATTCCATAACAAGAGGTTGCCACTAAATTCGTGCAAATCTATATAGGTAACTTAAATTCAAAAATGGTAGTAAAGTGTCGTAATTTTATGTTGCTATAATATCGCAGGTTGCGAGCTTTATGTCACTTTTACGATTGTCCTACGTTGCATGATACGTAGTAAAATTCAATATTGCCCGATGTAAGTCACGATTATTATTAGATATCTAGGTTTTATTATAGACCTCCCCATCTTTTGGTTATTGGAAAACTTTTACGACAGCTCCGTGATATTATAAAACTATATGGGAATTTTCCTTTCTGGCCGTCTTTTGATTAGATTGCTTGGAGAGTCTAGTTTGAACATTTTTTAAATTTTACTGTTATTAAAAGTCAGAGCTTTATTGCTTCGGCGTAATGATTCACTTTTAATTAAAAATATCAAACAATTTAATTTATTTAAGACTAGCAGTGTCCACGGCTCCGTCCGAGTGAAATTTGGCTGTAGAGGTTAAATTTTCATAGCCTGGCCGAGGCTTTTCTCGACAGATTAGTTTGCATCAAAATCCGTTCAGCCATTTTCTGGAACTATTGGTTATTGATTCTAAGTATCCCCAGCGAATTTTATTTCGAATATCTTCCTTGTACATACTTTCGATCCTCTTCAGCTGTATTATATGTATAGACATTATATTAAAACGTCTGAAAGGTACGTAGTTATGCTACGTGTAAAATTCAAATGTTTCTTGTCGAAGTATCAAATCTAACAATTATGGCCTAATATGTTTGCCAAAGTGAAGAAAAAGTGAAAATTAACAATAACTGGTCTCAAAAAGAAAGCTGAATACTTTTCTTTCGTCAAATCTGGTCAAACTCACCTTATATCACCTTTCTGCAAGGAAATTTCTTCGAAAACTACCTTAACACGATCCTTTGGTCTGAAAGCGAAAAAAACACATTACACAAAGTGCATTAACCGCTTCATGATAGCACTTAGCTTAAAATTCCCGGAAGAAATTTACGTGGGATTTATGATAACTGTCTAGAATTTGTCTTGTGGTAATGTTACTATATTGGATTTTATGGTACTCAGTAATCTTTTTTATTCATCATCATCACTGACTGATTCCTGGCCCAATAACCGGAGTTTCCTACCGTATGTATACAATACTTTGTGTGATAACTCTTTTAAGTCCCACTGCTGGGCAGAGGTATATTAATAGGACCATGGAAGGCCTAGAGCACAAAGCGTACTTCACTACCCTTTAATGCGGGTAGACAGGAACATTAATTCTTTAGTATTGAAAAAAAAATATCAGTAATGCTGATAACTCGAATTAGCTAATCTAGCATGGAACCAGCAATGTTGTTAAGTTGATTCAACTCATCTAGCATGGAATAAGAAATGCTGTTAACATGATTTAAGTAGCCTGGAAACCAACAATTCTGTTACCTTGATTCAACTAACCTGGCATGGAAGTGATAGGAACATCGCACGTTATTGGGGTAGATGGACGGGTAGCGGGGACTATATAAGCGACCGTGTGTCGGCCGGTTGCCGGACCGACTGAACTGGTAGTCACAATCGGTACCCGGTATTCTGACACCTTCCGTCTCAAAAAGACCTGTGGACAAGGGAAAATAACATAAAAAACTACTTGAAATCAATACGTTCTGAATAAAAATGCAAGAACACGTAAAAAGTTGTAGCACCGGTTTTCGTCTACTTCAGCCAATTTTTTTGCCTGGGGTTGAGTACGATGATCATAGATAGCGATGACTACTGAAAATTAGCATGCTCCTTAGCTATCTTTATGTTAATTAAAAAATATAAAAAAATGTTCGTTGCCATATACGACGAGTATACCAAGTCGAAGAATGCGAAATAATTACTTTCGTACACTCAATCATACTCTAATACGTTATTATTACCTGTACTCGTTTTATTTATTTTTTTAGGAAGGGGCAATCTTCTAAAGATACTCGACCTCTTATGGGGGTGAGGTACGGGTTATGTGAGATTTTTACCCACTGAAACCCCTTCAACGACCATACCCACCACACAATGATCCTCCTGGAAGTCCTAGGAATGTGCCTCTCTGCGCTTATATTAATATGCCTAATACTCTTGGCTTACAATAATAATTGTCTTTAGATCCGCCATAATAATGTACTGTATAGTATATTTACTCGTATATATAGCGAGTTTACGAGGCTTTGTTGGTAGTATTTGTTCATTTCACCATTGCTTCCCGGACCGGTTATAAAACGACCTGTAGTGATATTAAATTATGAAGATCCGGTCGTTTGTAGGGTAATTGCCCCAAATGCAGAACATAGCGGGCTTAAAAGCCGCAGGCGAATAGTCCGGTTCATTGAAACGAGAATTACAGATTACAGTCATGAATAGTAACATTATCTAATAACAAAACTATTCAAAGCTAGAAGGAATAGGAAGGAAGTACGAAGTGGGAGTCTCCTTCTTTCTACGTATGTACTCGTATATACTCTTCAAAATTTTAATTAGACGTTATTATTTTATTAACTTCACATAACAGCACTGTTTATTATCTCGGTGTTTTAGGTGAATGCACATTAATTAATTAGCAGTGTCCGCGCAAGATCTAATCTTAGTTGAACAATAGATGAAAGAAATTTCCACTAAAGAATTTTCTATTAAAATAATCAGTAGTTTTCACTATGTCATATCTGTGTTTTCTGTGTTATAATTACTAGGGCTGCTGCGGTAATGTATTTTTTTGTAGACATTTAATGATTGTCAGACGTTGTAATTGTATTTATTAATATATACATAATGTTTAAATATTAGGAGTATGTAACCGACAGGATTCGATGGGAATATATGATTTGATCCTGATTCTCGATGTATGGTATCACGGACTTTTATCTCTATGTGTGTTTAAACGTTTTGCCGTGAGTTGTTAGAAACGAAAGTAGCATCTTTTGGTATGTATCAATCTATTTTTCTAAGACACAAAATTATCCCAAGGGATATACGGGCAGTCGCTATTTATGTACGAGTATAAGGCTGAACTTTATTGTAGGTACGGCCGCGTGTAAACAACAATTTTACTTTTGTTTTTTTTTACCATTAATTTTATTAACCCCTCCAACTAAGTTCAAAGGATAGAAGTGGGTTCATATCAAAGGAGAGTGAGAATCAAACCCACGATCTCTATATAATTAAGTCCGTCACTCTAAACATTGGACCAAAGCCCAATTAACTTAATAAAGTGTTGTTACAAACCTCATGCAAATATTAAACCTTTATCTTCTTAAAATTCTGAAGCAGGTTATTCTCTATCCTAATGACAGCGGATTATTGTATCCCTGGTGCCGGATGCGGAGATAAAAAGGAAATTAACTATCTTTTAATGACAACGTAAAAAAGGATGTCTGGAGAGTTACTTTGTTTTTCTTTCAACATTGTTAAAATGTAACTACCGGGTATTATGCCTTAACTGCGGGGGCGGCAATAACTTTTTTACTATTGCTAGGTCATCCGGTTGAGGAAACTTTTTTTATGACCCATTCACAAGTATATGCTATGCTGTATCTGCTTTTAATGAAAAAAGCGTTTGAAAAATCGGGTTTTGTCCTGTCAGTTAATGGATCTTGTACCACCTAATCTTTTAAAATAGAATCAACGAATTACATAAATAAAAGTAGTAGTGGTTGAAAGTGGTTCTGCCTTATAACAACAGTATTCTTGCCGCTGTGTTCTGGTTTGAAGGGAACATACATAACCGAGGCGTTCCAACTTAGTTCTCAGGGGTAGCAACGCATTTGTGGTCGACCCAAGAAAGAACTTCGATCCTGTCTTGAGTTGATTACAGATTATTGAAAGACAGCCAGTAACCTAAGTAATAAATTTATATTTATTTATTTATTGCTTAATTAAATAAAATTTACTAAGTACTAAACTCACGCATACATTCAAATTGGCGGCGGCCAATCTGTATGATAGTATCTTACTATAATTTGTGTACTGTGCTAACTCTAAATAGAAGAAAATCCATCGTGCAATTTGGTATTTGTTTCCTTGATACATAAAGAAATCTGCATTGCGAAGTCTAAGATCTATATAACTGTATTCAAAAGTTTGAACTATGGCATCTGCATTCGTTAGGGGTTGCTAATAAACAGTGAACATAAAAGTATTTCCGAACTTTGTGAAATTACAAAAACTTCGTGGAATAATTAACGGTGAAAAGTTATTATTTGAATCAGGGGTTAATTTGTAAAGTTCATTATGAAGTCGAGCGGTAACAAAAGTTGGATTCTCTTTAAATAAGGCAAACTGGCTCAAACAACAATGATGATGTATTCCTTGCCGATTTCGGCTTCGG
>DWNJ01001485.1:0-11991 GCA_018250275.1 Udranomia eurus
CCTAATGGATAAGGCGTCGGACTTCGGATCCGAAGATTGCAGGTTCGAGTCCTGTCACGGTCGAAAAATTTCTTTTTCTCAAAAATATGTTTTTTTATTGTTTTTAAGTTTTCTTTATCATTATTTTTATAATTCTCAGAACTAATTCAATTTTTTGTTCAGTGACCGGGGGAGTAGCATACGATCATGCAGTCCACCTGACAAATACATACATTACATTATTATCTTACCAATAAAGATGTATGAGTCACAACACTTTTTATGTCCCACTGCTGGGCTCTGAATCACACAACCGGAGGTCACTGTCCATGGCCACGTGTGATCAGACCCAGCCAAGATTGTTTCAAGTCGACAAATGTTCGCACCCTTGAGGAGTAAGTTGGATCGCCTCGCAAAGTGTAAATATAGAAAGAGTATAATTATGTATATCGCAAAACGTTATCACACATACTTATAAGGAGCTGGTGGTGTGATGTCCATGATGTCTTTGTAAGCGAACCACAGTTTTATAGGTAATGTGAAGTGTTTCATCAATGTGTAGGGTTAAATACCACTAGCAACAATTAAATTATTATGTGTTATTTACCAATTATGTTATGATTATATAAATATGTAGCACATTATTTAATCAATGAATATTAATGTTGTATAAGCACAACTATCAAATAATTAATAATTAATTACTTATATTGACTGATTGTTACTTGTTGAATAACCCAACTTTTCGTATATAAGGAGGGTAAATTGGTGATGCAAACACACTTCTTACAAGAAGATTGGCAAGCTAGGATGTTACTCTGCTTAAATACATAGCAAAAGTACTAAAAAGTTTTGTTAAGTCCGGTGTAATTATTGGCCATCCAACCCACTTTTGGAATAGAAGGTTTTATTAATCTGAAGATGATAGATTTTGTGGTTCGACTTCGGAGGCATCACCTGTATGTGCCTTATAACAGCAGTGTTTTTGGTGCTGTATTCTGGTCTAGATGTAGACTTAACCAAGACGTTCGAACCTACTCCTCAAAGGTAGCAAAGTAACGCATTTGTAATCGAATAGGCAGTCAATAGGCGGCAGTGACCACCTCACCAGTTGAACTGCATGCTCTTTTGCTACCTCAAGGTTATATAAAATAAATATCACATGTTACCTGACATATGAGGCTTCACACACAACCGTCGGTCTCTTTCACGATCGATATAATTGTCTGGCGTCTTCTAGCGACCATTGTAGCGGTTAGTAATCAATTGCCTTGGTTTAAAACTCATAAGCTCCATTATTATTGCATAAATATTTTATATTCCATTTTTTTAAAATAGAATAGCTAAGTATTTAAATGGGTTAAATATTCTAGAATGAAATGATTTGTCTTTGGTAGACAGATTAAGTGAACAATTAGGGACCGGGAATCTTCATTCGTACCATATCTTTTCATTGATAAGAAATAAGACGAAATTTAAGCATTACTACGTATTAAATAATTACTTACATTTTAGTTTTTCATTGTATTTTAAAATCGGGAAAGAGGTATGTACTTTTAATAATAGTATTAGTAATAACAGCTACATTGGGTAATGTAGTATTAAGTGTTTAGGGACTACATTGAGGATTTCTTTTTTATTAACGCTAGGGGAAATCTTATAAGACATCCACCCTCTTGGGAGAGAGATTGGGTCATGTGATATTCTAACTCACTATAACCGACGACCTTTTCGCATATATAGGAAAGCTCCGGTATCTCCAACGTGCTGGGCTTACCTCGTGTGCTGCCCCTTGGCCTCCTCCCGGGGCAAGAGGATCCCCCGCTTTGCCACGACAGCTGGCGGTTCCACCAAATTTTTTTCTTTATATCTGGAAGATAGCAATTGAGCATGCAGTCCACCTGATGGTAAGTGGTCACTGCCGCCCACGGACATCTGTAACCAACAAAAGATAGCATCGAAGTTCTTTCAGAGGTCGACCACAAATGCGTTGCTACCCCTAATGACTAAGTTGGAACACCTCGATTAAGTATATCTCCCTGACCTCTTCAAACCAGAACACAGCAGCAAAAATACTGCTGTTATAGGGCAGAAATAGGTGTGGCGGTGGTGCCTCTGGAGTTGAACCGTAAAAGGTTCTACCACCTTAAAGTTACCGTTCCACTAAGTATTTAGGCGTCCTAGTGTTAGTAGAAATATATTTTTTGTATTTATCTCCTAAATATTTCTTTTTCCTTGGCCGTCATGTAGATGAAAAGGACAATAGTCCCTTTACAGCGTAATGAAACAAAATATTCTTCAACTTTAGTATCCACAAAGTTTGAACCTACCTATAGATAAGTTCTCTCTATCTATTTATTTCTTTGTTGTCTGGAAGAAATCGCTGTTTAGCGACAAGGCCGCCTGTTGTATGGGTCATGTTTTCTATTTTGTTTCTTTATTCTCTTTGGTGTACAATACAGAGTATAAATACATAAAATAGAAATAATAAAAGTAGACGTCAAACGATTACCTACGTAATGTTTTGACAGAAGATTTATCGGTATCGTTTCTGGTTGTTATAATATCTACGCTAGGTAAACTGCTTCTGAGTGTTGCCATCTTGGTTCTTGGTTTCCTTAGGGGGGAAATAAGTGGAATAGGGCTTTTTAGAGGCTTTACGTGTTTAATAGTGTGTTTTGTCTGTCACATAGGGGCAAAATAATCGAAGAGGTGGTGGAGATACGCATATATTTTATTTTACGAGTACTAGTAGGCAAGTGGTTAAAAGTCACATAAAGTCACGGGCAGATACTTGTGTTCTTGATGTGTTGTGTGTTTTATTATCTAGTGTCTTGCTAGCTGTTCGAAGAATGAAAGATAGAAAAGTCCATCTTACACACAGTCGATTGTGGGTTCCACTAAGGATATCATAATCCGATGTCTTGGTAGCTAGGAAGAAAGGAAGAAAAAAGAGTCCACCTCATTTAGTATATGCAAATGGATTGACCCCATAACACACAGAGGAGGAGAGATTCAAGAGGAAAGCTAAGGAGACGAGAATATCTTTTATCTCACGAGTACTCGTAGGTGAATGGTTACACGTCACGCAAAGTCACGGGCAGAGACTAGGGTCTTTACAATGCTGAAGTCTACACAATCACACACTCGGCCGATCGTCGGTTCCACTGCCGATCGATATCATTGTCTGGCGTCTCCCACGCGACATTGTGCTGCTTTGTGCTATTTTATTGCTGTTTTGCCGTTTGTTTCGTTCTGAAGTAGTTGGTCTGTAGTGTAGTGAAGTCTTCTCATACGTACATAATTTTTTTTCTGTGGATTAATAAATTACTGGTTCCAACATTTTAGTAGAGCTCCGTATTTTTTGTTTTGACTCATAAAAATTTGTTCATTTCGTATGAATATAATAATTTGTACATGTATATTTCAGATATCTTTTCAATATATTTATATTACATACAAACCAAAAAGTTTGGCTTAATTAGACTGATTGATTCAAATAATTAATGGATTTTCGAGAGGTAGTCTCAATAGTACTCTATTTATGTCAATGATTATAATCTTTTATATTAGAAATAATTAGTATCCTTAATAGATAAATAATAAATAAATGTTTAGTTTAAGGGTGTGGTCAGGGAGACATACTTAATCGAGGCGTTCCAACTTAGTCCTCAGGGGTAGCAACGCATTTGTTGTCGACCTAAGAAAGAACTTCGAATCTGTCTTGGGTTTATTACAGATGTCCATTGGCGGCAGTGACCACTTACCATCAGGTGGACTGTACGCCCGTTGGCTACCTCCCAGTCATAAAAAAAAAAGTCTAATTACATTATTAGGTGACCACCATATTACACGTAAGTTACACGTTTCAGCATACTCATAAAGTGTCAGATAGACTTTAAAAAGAAGTAGGTACTCGTAAGTAGGTTTAAAAACCATAATATAGGTACTCGAATTCTTTAAATTATTCCAAACGTTCGATGTTCGGATGAGATTCTGCTACATTCAGAGAAAATACAGGTTTTTAAAGATTCATTGCTCTACATTGCTCTATGCAATGCTATACGTAGTATGTTTCTTGCATTTTCTCTACCTCTAAATCTTTTGCGAAGCTATCCGAGTATCTACGTGTGCTTTGTGCGTATGCATTTGCTTAAAAATAATAAACAGACAAAAATAGGTAAAGCGATATAATTTAGACAGTAAGAACTTTAAAGGTTCTACGTTCATACTAATTTAGTTTAGTCCACGTCTAGTCGAAGCAGATCGCTATTTAGCAGTATATTCAGAATCTACCTTTACTGTGTTTTTTAGTTTTCACTTGTCACTTAGATTTTTCCGGGCCTGACTGTTACATAAAGGAAACCATAAAGGATCCTGAGTTTAGGTAAAAATCCGAGCCACACCTCCGCAAGGAGCCAAGATTCGCCCACAAACACCCACGTCACACACATCTATAGCTAACAATGGCGCCAACAATGGGCACAAAGGGCGATGCTGTCTTCCCATTGTACGGAACAAAGGGGGCCCCGCCCACAACAAAGGCGGCTTTGTTTCATCTACGAAAGAACTCCCCCGATTGGCTGAGACACTCCACACACAGTTAATGTAAACTGACCACCCGGTGTTAAGGAATGTTACGAAAAAACTCCAAGAAGCCGATCGTATCTTGATGCTACTTAATTTTGCTTACATTCTAAAATGAACCCTAAATTCGGGTTATAAAAACCAATTTTCCCTGTACCATCATTGATCAGGCAGATGCTTGATCGAACGCGGGTACTTTGATCTGAATCAAATTGACAGCTCTCTATAAAACTATAAATAGCGTTTGAATCACTAGAAGCGACTTTGTGTTATAAGTGTGTGTTTGTAGAAGTTGTTTTCGATGTGCAAGTTCAAGGTCTCTTAGACAGGGTTACGTAATATTGACATAATATTGTACTAAAGCCCTTCGTATAAGCTGAAGCTTGTAGGTCTCAGGCTTTTATGATATTTAGGTAAAGTTTTCAGGGATATACAAGTATAGATTTCGTGCTTCAGAAAACATACCTCGACCTGAGAAGTATAAAGGCCGGTAAGCGCAATCCTAAGTTTTCAGGAGAGCAAAAACAAATCCAATTTAGAACGAAGAGCTAGAAATTATTATGTAAACATGATTAAAAAGAATAGAGCGATTAGGTGGAAACGTGATTAGAAAGAATGGAAAATTCTGAATCTACCTGCGACGAAAAGTGAACTTGGTCGAATTTAGATATCGACCCTTATGCTTCTCATATATACATATATATGTAAGATAATAACTTAACCATCTTTTAATCTTAGTATAACTTTAATAACTTTCTATCTTCACCTAATTGTTAGCCACTAATGAGTGACTAATATTCTTTTAAAATACAATGCCTACCTAAGTGCATCTTTCGTGCAAAACTTTGTGTACTAAAAATGTAGAGGCCGAGTCTCCTGTAAATCAATTAAGTTCATCTTGAAATTACCAATGAACTGATATTTGGTAACTGATTAGTGCAAAGTGTTGGGTTACCTAAACCATGATGTACATACCGATTTTATGTACGTATGTATTTATTTTCTCTTCTTTATTTTCTTTTCTCAGAGCCTGAAGAAGTGTGCAATTTTATAACGTTGCTCAACATTGCTTTATCGTTGAATAACATACTATACAATACAATAACGGTATCACACTCATAGCCCAATTCTAGGATTCCATGGGTGCCATGGACAACACACAAATACAACAACACAAACACCCAGACCGAGAATAGAAATTTAAACTCACCATCCAGATTTCTGCCTCGCTAGGAATCGAACCCAGGACCCTTCGAACGGCAGTCCGGCATGAGCGTTGCGCCATACGCGTCGTCAAATCTAAGTATCTATCTACCTACATTTGATTAAATCTAGATTTTATAGAAATCAAACCATATAACCATAACCAATAAACCTAACTTAACCAAACGTTTCCATTTGTGTCGGAATAAACGTAGTCGAAAGTCGCAGAGTGTCCTACGTTTCACGACTACCACATACCTATATCGCAAGTGCACTTGAGACTGTCGAAATTGGCAAGTCGAGCACTACGGAGGGCAAACAGTCGCTCGAGTGTCTCCAGAACACGACAAATTGCCACTCAAAAGCAGCCGAGTGGCGAGCACCACGGGTTCTGGCTGTAAGAAACGGTCGCGAAACGTTGGACCTCAAAATATTGTAAACATTTGGGTACCAAAACGTGAACTTCGGTATTTTATTCTAATGTAGGTACATTAATATAGTATACATTCTAGGTAGGTCTCTACATGCTCTCTCGCTGTTTCTCTTTCTCTCTTTTTTAAATTATTTTAGATATTATGTATGATTTAGTTTTAACGCATGTTTGTTTTGAACACTAAATGTTTGTTTTAAATTATTTGGTTTATCTAAAGTAATTCGGTTTTAATTAATCTGTAGTTAAACCATAATAGATTGTACCTTTAACTTAACATTATTTTCTTAAAAAAGATCAATCTCAATAATGATTAATATCCAAGAACCTCAACCCTCTGACGAGGGAAGACCGTTTACATGATCTACCATACTCCCATGGCATTTGTACACATACTAAATAGGTTAAAGTTTTCCAGTTTTCCATAATGTGACACTCGTGAATTAATATCAGAACCACATACCTACCACACCTACCAATAGATGGAATATAAAAAAATAAAATGCCTAGGAATAAAATAGGGTTTTTATTCTTAGAAAAATGTCTACCACGGTATCATAACTTTTTGTAGCATAGCTAGCTTTTACATATTCGGATAGTAGATTGTGTAAATGTGTAACTAAGTCTGCCGTCTTTTTCGCATTTCCCCTAAATCTTAGACGGGTGACCAAATCCCGGATTACAGTAAGTGAGCAGCCCTCACAAAAGACGGTCGGGTATTAACTTGTAGCGTGACTTTTGTTACATTTAGAGGACATATCCAGATTAAAGTCTACATATCTACTCTCTCTCTCTTTATTGTGACATAGTTATCTTTTTATATTCTTAACGGTATGATAACGTAATGGCAAGAATAGTGTATATACCATCATACATAATAATAGGGGATTGTCGGGAAGTATTTATAACCTAATTTAATGTAAAGACAAGCAAAATTAAAACAGGGAAAAACTCCACATTTTGCCGATGAGCCTGCGTAGGCCATAAATGACTTATTTCATTTCGCATGCTGAATTTAGACTTCGGACTCAACCAACTGACACGAAGAAAGATGCAGCAGGGAAAATATTTCAACGTTACCTATAAATATATGAGTAGTTCTTAAAATTTGTCTAGCGAACCCGTCAATCAAGAGTAAAAAACTTTGGGTTTAAATTAGACAACTGTGTTTGGTCGAGGATAGCGAAGCAGTTATAGAGGAACCTTTATGACCAGTATCATCACGGAAAATGATGGTTAAAATGACGGCATCAGTATTAAGATAAAGAAAACCCTTGACTATTCTTATCTCTATGTAAGAAAACAGCAACTAAACACATCCACAAACAAGTCGACTCGACAATTACTCCATTCCGACCGAGTCCTCGCCAATAGCCATCGAGCTAGAACAATCCAATTAATTAAAAAGCAAATCTCGAAGAAGCCAGTCTCCAGTGCGGTTTTAATTATTGGCTCATTCAGCGAGCCTGGCTGTGACGCCGTTCCATACTACAATAAAACTTGGGAGCTGGTATAATTGGAACGCTGTATTCAATATAATTGGCCGGTATTGGAGCTCTGTGCTCCGAGCCAATCAAACTTTGGAGCCACAATACCCCGTTGCCGTACCTAATTGCCAATTGGCGGATTGATTAAAAACGTGTCCGAAACGATTGCGAGTGTTAAACAAATGTTGTTTGCTAAATATTTGCGTTTTTGTGAATTGTTTGCAGTTTAATTGACACCATCGAAGGAATGAGCGTTGTAATTTCGTTTACTACCACTTTGCTCGGTGGAAGTCGCTTGGGGAGGTAATTTGGAATTTTATTACGAACAGTAGAGGGTAGTAGGTGAATAAATTGTTATTCACTTTTTCCGATATTTTTTTATTTGGATGACTGCATTTACTTTGACTTTGACTTTTACGTTTCAGGCTTTAGTTGCGGACGTAGAAGCTCTCTACAAAGAAATTGCTGGTAATACTTGACCACAATCTGATGAATTTACTGACTACTACTGTTGTACCAATTGTAGGTGTAAGTTGTACCGATATTGAGTACGGTAAATTTAAGCTTTTTATCTACTACAGTACTTGGGCAGCAATCAGAACCAATGTCCGTAGAAAACTGTCATTAAAAAAATAATATTCTCGGAGTCCGATAAATATCGCCATTTTCTGTGAGCTTTGAATCATGTAATCACATAAAAGTAGACTTTTTGTAAATAATGAATCTTCTCTTCGTAGTCCTTCAAACACACGAGCATGCTTGTAACTTATCCTTTATGATTTAAAGAAAATCGTGCCACTGAATTAGAACGCAGTTGAGTTAAATCGAGATCTTTGAAAATAAGGGCTGATTTCTCGAATCAAAACGCGGCCAGTCAGTGAAGCCATGGCTCGTAGGTTGTAATTAATCATAAACGGAAAATACTGACGTGGTGTTTGCATGAATGGCTGCAGTACACAAAAAATACGGCGGTTGATCGTAAACCATTGACAACAAAATGGAGCTAACAGCCCGGTTGCCTAATCATTGGAGTTAAATAGTGGTTGTCAAATGTTTTGATTCAATATTTAAGGGGCGGGCGTTATGACGTCTGACGTCAACATGATTTTAAGCCATCAATTTGGGGGATGGCTTTAAATCAATAATAAAAGGTGATGTCTTTCAAAATTGCTTAAATTGTATACTTATATTACAAACTGTAATGCTGTGTAAAAGCCTATCATAATCATGTGTTTAAATTAACGCCAAGGTAAATAAAGTTGTACCTGGTTTATTAGCTAATTAACAGATAAAAAAAATACTGTAAATTGTAGCTTGACATAATGTGGACGTAACATAGTGAAGATGTCGATTTTTTACGTGTAGTCGCAGACATTAGTATATCTATGTGTGTGTGTGTGTTTATTTTTCTTGGCTTGTAGAATAATACGTAGGTAAGTAGATATTATGTTTAATTCGATTGATTATTTTACGGCTAAACGTTATGCATCTATGATTATGTAGGTACTTACTAAGTATATAAACCATTTAGCATTATTACAATTTCAAAGTTAATAGAATAGCAGCAATAGCAGAAAATTTACACGAAGATAATTTCGAGCCCGACCTTAAAACGATTTCTAACTTTGAGGATCGCTTAATATCGCTTTAAAAATAGCACCTGCTAGTTTATTATCGCAATAGATTTGTTATAAATAAAAAAAGTGTATCAAAGAAGAGGAAGTGATAAAAACTACTTCGGGAACCCTGACTATAAAACACCCTACTGACCATCTCTTTTTTTATTTCATTGATAAAATATGACTGTTGAGGATTAGTTTCAAAATTTGCGTTCCATTCTGTTTTTTTTTCTCTATGATCTGTGAATCCTTTTGTCAATGATTATAGTATTTGGTTAGTTAGAAAATATTTCTTTCGTGAGCGGTTGGTGCTATTTTTACAACTTTAATTCCAATCTTAAATTCAATTAGAATAAAAGCTAAAATGAAATTTATAATTTTTTAAAATTCATCGACCTGAGTATATCTTATATTAATTTTTATATATTAATTTTTGTATATAGAATAGATATTTACATTTTAGGTATCTATTGTACTTTACATTCTAAACATTTCATTCTTAAGCAAACAACATTTAACCATTTATTTCTTAGATATTATACACAGTTAAAATAAAAATATAAAAAGGAACAATAAAATTTTATACCTACCAAAAATCTATTTAGATCTCATTCTTGCTTTTCTGTTCTAAATTGTATCTGGCGAGTTACAGCACAAAACTAATCGTTCAGACGAGGCGGGATAAAAAATGCCATTCATAACAAAACATGGTGGCGAGGTATTTTCGGATCCCATGGGTTTTTTGGTGTTTTAGGCCCCCGTGACGAAATGTCCTTGTGGCGGCCATCTTTAATGAGTCAGCTGAAATCGACTTTTTATCTGTGGCGCGCTTGCGTTACTCTGTGGAGAACATACGGTTCGAGAGTAAATGAATGTGACGAATGTATGTATGAATGAATGTGTGTGTGTAAAGGTATGTATCGCTATATATATATATACGCTAAAAAACTTAATAAAATATAATATAAAAAATCATAATTTCCGAACTAAAGAATGCGAGAGCGTATCTCTTGACTTAGATTTCATCACATGCAGTTTCTTAATGTTCCTAAAGATACTTTGAATATACCACCAACGTTTTTTTTGGAATACAAAATGATATGCAAATAACTGTTTTCTACCGTCGATATGTATTAGGAGTATTGACGTATTTATAAGAAGAAAGAAAGAACGAAAATAATTTTGTTCACCGACATCATTCATGTTCACAGCCACATACCTACCTGCATTCATAAGAAAATGGCAAGTGTACATTTTACCAAATTTATATTTTATTTATATTTTACAAATAGAAGAGGAAAAAAATAAAATAAAAATCCATGCGTGTGATGGCAACAAAATCACTCTGTTATATTTACGTTGTTGAACGTTACGTTGAACCAATTTATAATCTGAATCTGAAACTAAGTAAACATGTCCACTTACATAGCCTACAGTAGCACCTAAATGTAAATGAATGATAAAATCAAGCCTACTTTACGCTACGTTCTCCATAGCGTACCTTTTAATAATTCTAATTTTACATTGTAAGGTGTTCTATATGGAGCGTTTCATAGAATATTACTAAAATAAATTTAAAGTATAACATTCTGAACTTATGAAATCGTCTTTTGTCTTTTATCTTTATTTATTTACCTTATCTAATTATTACGTAATTAAAACCATATTGTTGGTATTCAGAGACTGCAGGCACAGATCATTCAACCGTGCCATAATCCCTTATTTAGTCATTAAAATGTAATTTGCATAACGCCTATTCAAAGCTAGCATCTCACTTCAGAATGGCAAGAAAACAATCGCAAGTGAATGTGTGCGGTGCACCTATAGCAATGAAAATTTTAAATTTAATTAATAGCAAGTGGCGTCGTCGCCCCGATTATATTATTACGCAGAGCTATTGTGTGCCAGACGGCCCCTCTTGCCTCCCCCGCGGTACGGCGACCGTCATTCCGGAGTATACGAGGACACTCAGTTAGTTAAAGGTTACTAGTAGCGTTAGATTAATACGCACTTCTAAATCGGTCACATTTATGCCCTTACCCCTAACGTCTAAGTGAAAACGCTTAAACATGATATTAATGTAAGATGTATGTATGATAGAAACCAAACCTGTTCCGTTAAGTTACTGACTTAGACTGAGTTCATGAAATAATTTTATTTATTGTAGCTGCCCGTAGTTACAACACCGTAGTGCACCTAATTTTAAAATAATATCAATAAGAATAAAATAAAACCAATAAAAACAAGTTATTTACAAACATTACACTTTCAATCCGGCAGAGTAAACATGCTCACTCAAACCAGTATTAACACACGACTTGCTCTCTCACAAATCATTAAAAGATCAGTATTTATTGCTCCATGGTCACCCTACAGCAGGGTACATGTCCCCGCCCGAGACGAGCGCGTTAGGCGCTGCTTTGTTAAGCAAATCCGAGTTGCCTTGCTATATATTATGTAAGTATAATGTCGATCTTTGCTTATTCTACGATTATTCTGGCTGTGAGACAGGAATCGTAAGTAAAGGCTAAACTTGGAAGGTTTCTCCTGGCTGAGAGTAGGTGGAATCCACGTAGAGCGTCTGAAAGCTACTTTCACCGTGATTCAGTCGGGGTGGTGCGATTGTATTTATGTAAAGGGAAGCCCGGGCAAAACGCATAACCCAGGTAAAGCCTTTACTTACGAT
>DWNJ01001486.1:0-11985 GCA_018250275.1 Udranomia eurus
TAATCGATCGATTCGTTCCTCATTGCACTATTGACGTCAACCCACTCCTAACACAAACCTTTGAGCTTAGCTGGAGAGTAAACAAAATTACTGGTAATCTATACATATAATAAATCTGTAAGCTTGGATGATAACACGGATGATATCTAAGAGAAAGCTATTATATTCTAGGGGTCTTTATTTAACGAATAGAACCAAAAATCTTTTAGATTTATTGTTTGTTTATCTGTTTGTCTCTGCGTTTGTGCACGCTAATCTCAGAATGGCTGCTCCGATTTGAATGCGGTTTTCATTGATATATCACTTAATATTTAGTATTTGTTTGATAAAAATCGGATCATAAATAAAAAAAGTTGTGTCGATTTAAAAATTACGATGTATATTTCTCTTCGTTCGATAAAAATGTTGATAGTACGGGGACGGGAAGAAGACTGTTACGGGGACGGGGATCGGAACAGGGACGGACAAGGATAGTTAAATGATTCTAAGGCGCGAAGTGCGCCGGGTCGTCGTCGTAAATTTTGGTCAAACTTAAAATTGAGATTGAGGGAGACATTGCCGTAGGCCTACATAATTTAATATTGTTTCAATTAAACAGTCGATTATTATTTATCAAACAAAAAAAAAGTCTGCCACGAAAATTGCACACAGACATGAATCTACTAAGTAATGAAGCAACACATACGGGCTATGATAAGCATGGTGGTTATTGTTCTGTCTTAATATGAAAATAGTGAACTCTTTTTTTAGGTAACACAAAATTGCATCACAATTGTTAGTAGTATGTATAGTTTAATGATTCATGTCGGGTAGATATAAGAAAAAATAGGCGTCAGAGTATGATGTTTTACTAAATGGTTATTTTTGTATAGGGAGAAAGAGAGACCTACGAGAGAGGCACATAAATTATAATCGAATAAAACGTGCTGACAAAATAGTGATGTACTTTGAGGAAAAAGTTTATTTTGACTTAGGTTAAAAAGTCACTTGAGATCAAAAAATATAGCTTGTTCTTATTGTTATTGGGGTTTCAGTGAACGAATTCCCTTTCAGGTTACCACAATACAACCGTCACCGTCGGAAGGTTAAGAGCCCGTTATCGGCTTTTATCAGGCCGTACGTACCGGAGCCGCCCCATTTGTTCGTTTGACCTGACACCTCAGTTATCAGTTGTTCGTCGCGATAAACTGTACCGTTTGTCCCGTCAATCTACCTGTTGAATTTACCTATACGATTTTTTGTAACAAAAAGTGTTTAATTGCATCGTTTCACTAAATCCTCAGTGCGCCGTAGTGTTGTGTTTTGAATACGGGGTCATCTGAGGTCAGGCGGATATCGAGAGCGGATTTGTCTATGATTAATATTAAAGTTGTCTTTTAGGTAATGTCTGTTCGAAACAATAGAGGGCGTGAACGTAGGTCTACGGGATCACGGTGTTCCAGTAAAAGCAATCTCTTGTTTATTGTGTAAATGTCTCCATTCGTGATTGATTGCAATGTCCGTGTACATTAAAGATTACACTAGTAACGTAGCGTGGCTATGCTTGTCAGATCGATAAAGAGTCTAAGAATTATTCAATGATATTTTAACTGTTTACAATAAACAGTTAATATTTGTAAGATAAGTCGTAATAGTAGTTATAACTGCTACTAGATGTACATACTTATACTCTCCTTTTTACTATTTATAATACAAAGTAGTGTTCCTTATTAGTTATTAATAGGAATTGTGATTAATTTTAATCATACCAAGTGGTATTGATAAGCTTCATGGATAACCTTATTAATAATTTATTACACAAACATAGTGGTTAAAACTTGGTTCAACCTGTTATACTTAAATGGTAAATCAAAATTATCAGCAAATTATTTAACATTGTCAACAAATTGTCGCAAACTCATGTCATTGTCGATGTCATTTAACAAAAAACTGTGCAACAGATCACATTAAAATTGGGCCGAAATATTGTTAAGTTTTAATCTTCTTTAACATCTAGGTGACCCGGCGAACTTCGTATCGCCTGAGAATGAATATTAGTTAACCTATGAGTTGTATAATATTTAGTAATTTTATAAAGAATCTTTTACAGTTTAATTATACGTGTAGATAATTTAATTTATACATGTGTTATAAAATCTCTTAAATAAGAATATTTACGTACATCTGTATGTCTGTCATGAAGAACAGTTTTTCATTGAAGTAATAATGCTGTGATTTATCACTTTCCGTCACATCACTCATTGGTAACAAGAGAACCTACCCAAGGTTTATTGAATTGAACTTGGTTAATTGATTTTTCTGTCACATTAGACGTACTTCCTTTACCTTAGGTTTCGAATTATTGAATGCCAGCTTAGGTTGGGAAATTAAAACTAGGCTACGAGTGATTTATTTTAAGAATTTTTAAAACCTAGAAGATTATATTAATGATATGACACATATGGGACATTTTACTGTTATTAGAAGTTCACAGTACAAATTATGAAAATCAAATTAAAGGATACGCTTTCTACTTATTTTGTTAGAAATTGATTCTTAAACTTTTAGCTCTCCTGTAAAGTTTAACGTTCTGTGGATAAAACTACCACACTATTAGAGCTAAAAAGCGTGGTCGCGGTTTTTACGAATGATTTTGTGTATTTAAAGCCTTGGATCTTTTTAAAGTCCCGTCATAATAATATATTTGTTGTTATAAGGTAAAATGTCTGCGTGACGAGTAGCAAAGGTGCGATGAGTGGCAAACTCGAGTGTTTGTTATCTGTTTAATGTATTTCCACAGTGATTCTAGCTCGTCCGAGTCACGCAATCGCCGTACCATACGAGTGTAATTTTTTATCATAACACTAGCTGACCCGGCGCACTTCGTATCGCCTCCCCGTCCCCGTCCCACAACATTTTTATTTATGAACCAATTTTTATGAAATGTTAAGTGAAGCTTACAACAATACAGCAGTGAAAACCGTATTCAAATCGGATCAGCTGTTTCTGAGATTAGCGTGCACAAACGCACAGACAAACAGACAAACAGACAAACCGACAAACAGACAAAGCTGATAAAAAAAAATTTTTTTGGGCTCTATCTTTTCAATAATTACCCCTAAAATGGCTTTCTCTTAGATATCTTCCATGTACAGACAGCAATCACAGATTTATTTTATGTATAGATAACGTAAGTGTAGGTCCTATAGGACGTATGTTGTATTTCCTTTTACTTTTCCTTCAGGATGGACAGTTATTACCAACATATAATTTTGTCTTGACTACAATGTATATACATAATACGTACAGTTCGTATTTTGTTGTATCTCCTCTCTACTTCTCCTTTAAGATCGTTTCGGTTTAATACTAAAATGACGATTCAGATATGTGTCTTACTTAAAATAAGTAAATAGGTAAGCTCCAAGTAGGTAAAGGGTTGACTTGAGGGTTATATTATAGGATTGAGAAACGCCAGTAGGTGAAAACACTCGTTCATATTCAGCATCATCATAGTATCATTCATGACATAATTATATTCTAATGCAAGAAGGTTACTAACATTTAAGCCATATTTTAGGAGATATTTTAGGATCTATAAGTAATATTCGAACACAGAACAACGTCAATAATCATTTTTATTATCTGAACCATAGATTAAAATATGTTTCTATTTTTCTGAAAATTTAAATTTTTTAACTTATATATTTTTATGATAGGACAGCCACAGTTTTCGTTCAATGCCTACGTAAATAGAAATGCGCCTGATTCAAACGAATCCTAATAATCGAGTTAAAAAGTTGCCATGAACTATGAACAAGGCTCAAAAGAAATGTTCAAATGAAAGTTTTTACTTATCATTAAACAAATAACACGAAGAATTCTAAGTATTATATTATAAATGTTACATTATTAAAGGTATTTTTTTCATACGAAAAAAATATAATTTATCCGAAAAACCCTTTTACCTACTTTCGTTGTATTGTGTAGAGAAAAAATTACATACGAAATTAATCATCCTAATACATTTCCTTTAAATATTTTTTTATAAGTAATGCATTGTGTTCAAAATTAATATTAAAATAACTAAAAAAGGGTTTTTACAATACCTAATTGAAAATTTTCGAAATAGGTTGAAAGTGTCTTAAAAGATAAGAATACATTAATGTGATGTCCGAGAAAGTGCTAGAAAAGTGTTCTGAAGTGCATAACGCGATGAGTTCGCGAGCCGGCGAGGATAAGTGTAGTGATGGTGATGAGCCCAAAGGTGAAGTGTCAGTGAAAGTGGAAGATGATGATGAAGTGAAGTGCCATCGCGAGAACCGGCTCACGAGCATCATCGATCAGCTGCGGTGCCAGAGTAAGAATAAAGGTATGAGTCCAAGTATTTGTCCTATTTTTTTATGTTTGAATCAAAAATGAGCGGGAAACCTAATGTTAAGTACTGTTTATTGTATAACACATTTAAATGTCATACTGGATAATAATTTTATGTAAGCCCTGAAGGAAAAGCCTTTTTCGCGGAAACCCCAAATTGCGTTGATTAGGTAATGAATGCATTAAGCCTTATCGAACGGTCAAATTATTATTAATTAAATATCCTGCACATTTTCACGGTTATAGCTCAAGGGATTTGATATATGTACATATATATATTGAAATTTTTCACAAACGAATACGCACAGACTAGGAGAACGATCCATGAATAATTGTGTATCATGGTTTCTGCGCATGATCTCAATAAGGTCATGGGTTATAGGCCTATAATTGTACTGCATTTGCTAATTATGTACCATTAACCACATATTACGCACACAAATACACGAAGTAGATAACTACATTTAGTCAATAATAGTCTTAAATAAAATCCCCTCTTTACTGCCACTATTGACTATACTGACACTAGATTTATTCTATGTCGATACGATACGATACGATACGATAGTTGATACGTATGCAACAATTTCAATTAGAATAATTTAGAGTTAAAGTTGGCTAGAGACCCGTTGTCATTGAGGATTAAGATAAATTACTTCATAAAAATGGTATAACATTTCGTGGTACTACTACGCAGCCACCACCGCCCCACCTTTTCTGCCTGCAGGCATACGCTTACGCATCAACTGTAGATATACATAATACGTTCTATATCCATCTATATGTATGGATTTACATTATATAGATAGATTTACGTTATAACGCAGCCAGATTCGAAGGAGGAAGCTAGTATCTAGTGTATCATTGGTAACGGTCGTGTCGACTCCTCGCCATGAACCGCTCAGAGCGTAAACGAAACAAAGTCGAAACCGTCGCGATACGATCGCGTTTCTAACATGTAAATCGCTTAGATTTATAATTATCACTAGCTTGGCTTTCGGCTTCGTCAGAAAATTAACAAGAATATACGTATAATAATTATTAACAAGCCAATATAAGGGGCTTTATTAAAGTTCGATTGAGAATGGACCATGATCACCTTCCATCCGTGAGGCGATAACCTGTACACTTCAAGTAGATTTCATTCAAGCTAGACTAAGCGAGCAACCCTAGCGGGTTTGAATGCCATAAAAATGACTTTGCAGCAGATTGGGGGCAATGTTCAACTGGTCGGAATGCAACCTCTTCTACCAGCCAAATAATTAGGCAGAAAGTGCCTTCTATCAAATATGACTAGATTTGCTAGATTCTATTAAAGAACAACACCAATTTTTTTTTCACATTCAAATGGACAAACAGATTAAATACAAACAAAAACAATATTATAGTTTTAAATAACGGCAGACCAACAAATAATTTCCTCGGAGTCAAGTTTACAATGGACAGACACACCTCCACAGCAGTTCAACAACGGTGTAGATAAAAGTAATTACCGGTGAGACAAAAGGCACGCGCACACAATTAGAAGCCGGTCGCAACGAGTCTTAAATCTACCAACAATAGCACGATCGCAGATACCACTATCGGGCCATCTCGATGTTCTGCGCTGAATTGGTTTGTTTATACACACTCGTGCTATGCGTGGCGACCTACCTTATGGGGGTTATAGGAGAAACTAATAATGGACCAAATATGGTAGACATTCTGTGCAGATGCCACTGGCATTCTGCGAATACTCCACTATTGGGTGTTGGGTGGGTGTTATATGACTTACATTAAGTAATGATAGAACAATCGCGTGGTTCAACTCCGGAGGCACCACCGCCACGCCTATGAGGCGTTAGCAGTATAGCAGTGTTTTTGCTGCTGTCTTCTGGTTTGAAGGGTGTGGTCAGGGAGACATACTTAATTGAGGCCTTCCAAATTAGTCCTCAGGGATAGCAACGCATTTGCGGTAGGCTTAAGAAAGAACTTTGATCCTCTCTTGGGTTGGTTAGAGATGGGCGGCAGTAACAATTTACCATCGAGTGGACTGCTTGCTCGTTTGCTACCACCCGAAAACAAAAAATATCTTCGTCAATTCATAATAGGTCAAAGTGGCAAAATAGGTACCCATAGTAATATGATCCAGGCCTACGCCCATTGTCGACAGTGTCTTCCAGTTGAGTTATAATTATAGGAACCATTAAAATTTTTTAGCATCACCTTGTGTAAATTAGCGAGATCAAGTAAAAATATGAACAAAAATATAAAATATGATGAAATTACGTCGAAAATAATTCTCATAAAGACATTGTAGCGTGAATAAGTATCCAAGCAACGTGGACACATTAGCTTTAATCAAAGCGTACCTAACTATCTTATGTAAAGAGAGCAGGCCGAAGACAATTTAATGAGCAAAAAAGGGCAGCTTAATCAAGCGTCCCAATTAGCGGATAAAGCGATTATTTAGCTAATGAGTGAATAAATCGCTGTCGAAATGTGCGACCGCGCTTCCGACGAGATAGCGTTAATCAGTGCGTGCAATTTATACGCCGACGCCACTAAAATACGGCAAATGGTACTCAACTACGACCACTACATCCTCTCGGAAAAAATGCGATTTCTTAAGCGGCCAGCACACAAAAGTCGCTCATATTATAAAGCAATAAAGAATCAATTGAATTGGTAACTTAGTTTGTTGTTAATTTCTATCGGTTGCGAGTAAATATAGAGAGCAAGCGCAGTGATCTATAGATGGCGCGCGGAGCACGGAGCAATCTGCGCGCGCGCCGTAATGGTGCCAGAGATCAGCTAGCCAAAGAGTGTTTATTCCATTTTATTTTAATATGTGTGTATTTTTTACTCTGAAATGTGCAATATTAATTAATTATCTTATGTAATTGAATTTATCACTTTTAAGCTTTTAACAATACTTCCTCTTGGTTTTATTTGCATTGACTACAAAATCTTTGAGATATATAAGAAGCATTTGTTTTTATTGTTTCATATAATACCTTACTTATTCATTCATCACGCTCAGTGATTATACATAACTTAAAACAATATATTTTCTGTTATTAATAAAATATATTATAGATTTTCTCATCTTTTCATAATATATTTGCGTGTTACAAGCATAATCTTACTCATCACAGCTGTCCTACAATCTCCTCTTGGAACGAGACGTCGTTAAACCGTTTACGAATCTTTACGAAGATATCCGTCTTATGAGACCTGTAGAGACCACAACCCCATCCAACTATAGTTCATTTCAATCTAAAATAAAATCCACTCCCTACGTTTGCCATTGACATGTTTGACTTTTTTAAATTTGCACTAAAATAAAAATAACTCGAAGTTTCAATGGCTCTTCTGTCAGGAAAATCGGCGTATTCTTTGGCGCGAGGTCGCGTGCGCGGACGCCGTTAGCTCGGCAACTGGAAATTTATAATGATCGATACTCGCCTCATTTCCACTGGACCTTGCTCCGGTTACGCGGGTCGAGCTGGCTTCTCCTCTTCTAACTGCCCAACATGTTTTATTGCACTTGACACAACATGCCCTTTAAATAATCTGACTCTCAGACTGGAACAACGTAATGCCTATAATGTTCGGTTCTCCAAGGCGCTAGTCGATATTATAAGACATAATTTTATCAGCAACATTTCTGCACCTATATGCCGTGAGGGTTTTTATTTTACTGGATACCTACTCTCTATTACTATATTTCTTTTTTCAGTTATCGTTTTAATGTTTGAAATGATCGCTTCACGTCAGTAATTAATCCTTAACTTATTTTCGGTCGTTTTAGAATTGATAAGATTTAATTTCTTCCTAGGTCTTCCTAGGTCTTCTTGTCGGCAGCGGTCTAGACGTGTGTATCAATGCCATGAAGATAATCGGTAAACGTACCTACATATTGTTAGAACTGTTACGTCGCATAAAGATCATCAACGCGTACAATTTCTTATTCTGTTACTATATTACCTACATTTAATATAAAAACGGGTAATTAGAAACTTACGAGAATAACAGTTAAAAGTAAGCGAAGATTAATGAACGTAGCCGCGGTTCAGAAACGATATCCACGCTATTTAATTAACAATAATTGTACACACGCGTAAGATTGTAAGTTTACGATATAATAAGAGCCACTGCTGTGAATCAGCGCAGATCAATCCTTATGAAAGATGCTCTAATTGATGCTGTTGCCATATTTAAGCGTATTCTTGGACTGCACCGTAGTTTCAAAATATGTTAAACTAAAATATAAATTGACTATAAGGATATACTATGTCATAAAATTTAAATTTAAAGAAGAACATTTTTTTTTAATCATGACATTTCAACGACTGTGTTGTTACAAACGATCTAATAACTCAAATTTTGTAAAACTGCAAGAAATTGATTTAGGAAAGACATTCTCGTGAGCAAACTCGTAACTACAACTAATTTGTTATAGTGGAGTGTGTTCCAGGACTTTCTCATCTGGAAGACCAGATCAGTAATGATGCGTTAAAATAATTGCACGTTAGACCTTTAAATATTTACTCATTGTCCTAAGAAATTAGTTTAGAATGGTATACTGAGTATTTCTTGAGAGATCAGTGCCCGGATTTGTAGATGAAGGCAATGATAACATTTGTTTTATTGGATTATATAGTAATTAAATACATTCACATTTTCTATAGCATATGTTAGCAGAAATTAGAATAAAGGAAAGGTTAATCAATTTATTTTATCTTTAACCAATTCCAATTACATTCCGATTCTGACTTTCCTACTATTCCTTTATACGAATATTTGCTACGTATCAAATAATGAAATAATCGGATATGAAATGGTAATTAGAGCCATGATCATCTTCAACCACCCGAAATAACGAAACAATACGTGGGAGTTATGAAGAACCAGAAGTCCTTGTTGTCCAATATGCGCAACTTGCCACGCAATCTCTGCCAATAGAACACACATTTAAAGACTAAAGGTTGATGGATGGATAAAAACAATCTGAAACACTTCTTGGTTCGACTCCGAACCACCTCCATTGCTATTTATCCCTTATAACAGCAGTGTTCTTGCTGCTGCATTCTGGTTAAGGGTGTGATAAGAGTACCACACTTAACCAAGGTATTCCAATCTAGTACCTAGGGGTAATAACGCGTTCTAATTCGTTCTTGGGTTGATTACAAATTCCAATGGATGTCAGAGACGACTTACTATCAAGTACTTGTTACCTTAATGTCATAAAAAATCCTTGTTGGAAAATTTGCAAAAATCCAAGCAAAAAATACCGCAAACGGAAGCTATTAAGCAATAAATCGCCGTGCAACTCATTCCCGATAAAAAGTAATGCCGTACAGAGTTTCTGGCGCGATAACAGCACGAGTATGTCACTTCACAGCACAAGTGCACAATGCTGCGCTTATCTAGCTCCTATTAAACTTATTGTTCAGTTCAGTACAATGCATTCGACTCGGACAATCTCACGGTTAATTAACATGACATTCAGCGGGTACTGTAAAGAGCAAGTGGCTGATGAGCGTTCATAATGTTAAAGCGATGTTGAGCAAATTGAATTACTTGCTCGATTAATTGGCTTGGATGTTTTTGTCTTTTGTAATGTTTATTTAACATTTTCTGTTCGTGTGCGTTTTAAGTGTTTGACAAAAATTTTGGGAAGAAATGTTATTGCGTGTAGCGTTTAAGAATCAAGAATAAGATTCATTTTTATTCATTATAAGGTATACAAATACACTTAACGAACGTCATATACATTAGTCAGTGGCTTTTAACGCCTTTAGGTCCTCAGGTGGTGGTAGACCCGGAGAAAAAAGCTGGTGGAGAAAACCCCCAGCACTCCTTAATTACGTAGATACTGTTTGCGCCTTATTTTTAAATAAGAAAGGCGCAAGTATCTCATTACCAGTACGCTCTTGCGTTGTGTCTTATGCATCTAGAAATCTAAAATGTTAAAAAATATTTCTCGACCTGAGAAGCATAAAGGCCGATATGTGAAATCAAAAGTTTTCAAGAGAGCCAAAAGCAAATCCGTTTTAGAACGAAGAGACATTCTCGACACATGATTAGAAAGATGAGGTAGAAACATGATTAGGAGTGGAAAATTCTGAATCTAACCGTGTCGAAAAATGAATTTGGTTGAATTTAGATATCGGCTCTTACGCTTCACTTGTCGAGATTTGTTTTGGTAATTATCAAAACCGAATTATAACCGATCGACATGAATGGACAGAACGGCGATACATTTGCGTAGCATCTCTGGCGTAGCAAATATTCATAGGCGGCGTTGTCCATTTAAATAATTGCCCTCCTTGGACGATTAGAGCCCGGACATTAATAATAACTGAAAAAAAATGATCTCTAATATTAGGTAAGGTAAGGTAGTTCGGGTCATTAATTATTATATCTGTTCTAAAATACTAATTTTTAGAGAGAGAGGATGAGTATTCACCAATCCTTCAGGCAACACATTAGAACCCTGCGGTCCGAGATTCAATTTCGAGCAATCTTAAGCCAAAGTTTCGGCAAAAAACTGGTGCCAGTCTCATCTAATCGCACCCTATGTGCTAGCTGCAATTAGCTTCTCAATTCACTGACCACATCTACCACTGTCAAGACCTGGTGGTAGATAATTATAATGGATAGGAATTGTTGGTGCGTACACCGCATTCCTCTATGGTCGGTTGCTGTCCATGCGCGGTCGTGTGCATCTTCAGTTTTTATCGGCTCTGGCGATGGGGCATTTTCGCACTGTAGTTGCTATAAATATAAGTTTTTACTTGGGGTTATTTTTGCACGCTCTGTGTAAGTCAACTAGCGGGAGTGACCTTTCGAAATAATCTGACTCAAAATAGACTAAACATGAAACGTTCTGTTTGGATATGTAGGTGAAATGGTTTGGAATTTCTGTAAGAGGATGCTTTACCTTAATAATTACGATAGACGGTCAAGTTTTCGGTTCTATTTTTATAATAATCGTAGCAAAATAACAATAATAGTAAATAATTTTTCACCTCATTGTTCCATCCCAGGATTTCCTATGCTATGAGTGCCAGTGATATGCACAAAGACCCAGAGTTCCTGTCTCGCTGGGAAATAAACCTCTAACCCAGGACTTTTCCAACATAACTAATTAATATCAGGTGATTGTATGAGTGTATTATTGTGCGTTGTATTGTGTGTGTTGTTGCACAATTATTTCACCTGCTTCATATTATGCGATTGTATCTTGTATTGTTGTGTGATTGTGTCGTATTGTGTTGCGTCGATTGCACATTAAATGCAAGTCGGTAGTGCGAGGAAGCGCTCAGTTGCATCGCAGTAATGAATTTCTCCGATACATCTCCCGGGCGCGGGTCACATTTGCCGGTGAATGAGAGCGTGGAGGGTTGATGGCCGCGGTTTTTACGCGACCGTCAGGCTCGGTTGCGGCAATGATTGTAAACTTTTAGGTTTTTTTATAACATTAAAGTGGCTGCCGAGCATGCAGTCCACCTGATGGTAAGTGGTCATTGCCGCCCATGGACATCAGTAATCAACCCAAGACAGGGACGATTTTTTCTTAGGTCGACCATAAATGCGTTGCTATCTATGAGGACTAAGTTGGAGCGTCTCGGTTTAGTATGTCTC
>DWNJ01001487.1:0-11979 GCA_018250275.1 Udranomia eurus
ACTTAATATCATGAATGTTTTAATTTTTAAATGTTAATAAGTATCGAGTATTTATTAACTGCAACAACCCAAAATCACAGAATAAGCGTTCACAACAAGGTTATAAAAGTGTCGCGTCGTCATGTCACCTTTTACGACAGCAATAAAACAGCGTGTCGTGGCATCGTGCCGCGACGGAAGACGTCGTGGTCGTGGCGATGTCGCATCGTCGGAGCAGACGGTTTTACGACTTTGTCCCGATTCTAAGAGCTATTAAATCACGACTTACTAATTATTGTGATGTGCGGCTCCAGAGCTGCGGAGAGGGTGGGAAGTTTTCATTGCTTACAATGTCTTAATACGTTTAAAGGGTAAATAACGAGTTCAGTGAATATAGAATAATTACTGAGGACGAACTTTGAGTGCGATGAATACCACTGTAGTGAGGGTTAACCAAAGAGAAGTTCAGACGATAGTGGCCGAAAGCTAGCGAATCCAGTTAGTTTTACTCAAAAATACATGCATGCTAGTTTTCTGTATTGCCCTGTACCAAAGTCAGGACACAATCACAGTTGGAAACACAATAAAGCTTTCGCACTCTTTCATAATGACACAAAGATGTAAAACGACCAATTTTCATGTTCTGTGAGCCTACAATTTTAGTTAATTCAACTTTAACACGTACAACAAATACACTCACAAGCAAACCAACAATAGAAATGACTGAACACGCAGGTCAAAGATACTAATCCACGGTGTCCACTCAAGTAATGGGCATCGTTGCGCTCGTCCGAACCCGCATCGCCGCAAATTAGTCAGTTTGGTGTGTCTGCACGCGTCGGGTGTCGCTGTAATCGCCTGCGTCCCTCTTTGCTTTATTGCGCTCCATCTGCTCAAGTGCTTGCAGGGCAACGTACTTTTTGCTACAACAGCGACACCGGAAAAATCCGCCGGGTTTTCTCCACCGGTCTACCAGAGCCTGAGAATCTGAGAGCGGCAAAGGCCGATGTCAAATGGAAACGTATATGATGCTCATTGATTGGATTTATATATCTCATAATGAACGAAAACGTTTTATTCTTGACTAGCTGACCCGACGCACTTCGTACCGTCCCCCGTCCCCGTCCCACAACTTTATTTATGAACCGATTTTTACGAAACAAACACTAAATGTTATGTGAAGTTCTTACCACAATACATCAGTGGAAACCGCATTCAAATCGGACCAGCCATTTCTGAGATTAGCGTGCTCAAACGCACAGACAAACAGACAAACAGACAAACTGACAAACAGACAAAAATTGTAAAAACATTTTTTTGGGTTCTATTCTTTAATAAAGACCCCTAAAATTGTTTTTTCTTAGATATGTTCCATGAACCGACCACTTACAGATTTATTATATGTATAGAGTGATAACTGACTAATATCGGCTACGGTACATTTTGAGAAATTGCAATACGCTATATTGTGGACAATATTTGCAATATGTTGCGAAAGCGCCAGTTGTCAATATAAATGTCACTTAATATTCATGTCATGTCACTTAATAAGCTCTCAATTCAACGGCAAGACTTATAAAGGAATGCAGTCCACTACCGAAATATGGATAGCTCCACTCATAACTTACCCGTCCTCTCGGTGTCGAAATGCTACTGAATGTTAATTTGGGATATTGAGCGCACTTAGCTCAAGTTAGGCGATGAGTTTAGAGCAATTTGCTGGGTAGTTTTCACGCAGTTGGCTTGGCCACAGCTAAATAGTTTACCGTCGTATACCTAGCAAATACTGTTGATGAATAATTAACCAAAACTTATTTTAGTTTGATACTATTAGTACATCAACCGTGTACATATGTATTATAACTGTTTTTAAAAAAAATTATTTTATCATCATCGTTAGGTTTTTAAAATATTAACATACAAGAGAAAACTAGGTTTCCCTACGATCCGAGAGAGCCGATGACGAAGAGTATTTTATAGCACGAACGCAGCTGTAAAGTGAGCCCTTATACAACTCACTTGGCACACTGAACATTCTTATTCTGAAAGAAAAATAGGGAGGAATGAATTAAAATCATAAAAGTTTCAAACCGCTGACAAAACACTCTTCGCAATATGTGTCAATGCGTGTCTAATCTCGTTTCGAACTCTTGTGGTAAACGTTGCTGGTAATAAAAAAATAAAGACTTTAGCTAGTGCAATATTACACCTCGGGAACGCATCCGTCCAATACATTCTATTCTAAATTTAAACACCACAGCATCCGTTCAATGCAATATGAGCCAAACTTTAACATAACAATGACAACCACATTTAAAATACGACTCTATCAACGAACCCATTAAGTTTAAAATAACTAAACTCGTACAAATTTATGAAGTGATTCCAGAAGCAGAACAACATGATTACAGAACGAAAAAGGGGAAATAAAACGTTTCGAAATTTAAATATCACTCGGAAATAATGTTGCTATAATCTTCTAAATATGCGTTCAGAATTAAACTTAATTGAGTTGTAATAAGATTGCTTATTGCACATCTCGTCCGTCAATGTTTATTTGATTCGTATACGGCAACGGGCGTCGATGGACAAATTTATCTGTTTGTATGCAAACGCATGCGCACGCGCATTCGACTGTCGGAGCGACGGATTTTGTTGACTCGCTTTTACTCTGTGAGTTATATTACGTGAATTACATTCGATTTTCAAAAACGAGCAACCCATCTCATGTTGATCGGCCACTGTCCCTCATGAATATAAGAAATGAATTCTAAATAGATACATATATAGGGACTGCTATCTATATAAGGTCCATGGAAAATAATTTTATTGTTAGTAAATTTTTTGTTCCGTTAATCTATACATATAATAAATCTGTAAGTGATTGATGACTGTAAATGAAAGATATCTAAGAGAAAAACATTTTTAGGAGTCTTAATTAAAGAATAGAACCCAAAAAACATATTTTTAGATTTTTTATATTTTTGCCTGTTTGTCTGTGCGTTGCTGTTGCTCCATTAAAATTGGTTCATAAATAATAAATATAAATATATATATATAAATGTTCATAAATAAAAATGTTGTGGGACGAGGCGGCGAGCGAGGCGAGCGTGCGAGGAGGCGGCACGAAGTGCGCCGGGTCAGCTAGTTGTAAATATGTATCTGTTTCAAATATAAACGACTAAGAACTTTGTTTGATGTTCAAGCATATAAAACGACAGATTTAAAATCGACAGCTTTTATTCGATAATCCTTGCCACACAAGTTATTTGGGCAGTGTTAAATTTGAATACGTGTCTACTACGGCAAATAACAAACAGGGAGAAGTTTTGTCGTACTAAGATAGGCAGAGCCGGGCGATAAGACGGGTTGTGTTGACTCAAGCCGAAATACATTAGGACTTCCTGTTCAATACCATTGTGATAAGGGATTGACATTTGTCTACGGAATACTGTTTACACGAAGGATATTTTACTTTAAACAAGTTACCGTTTATTTTGGATAAGAAACGCAATGGTTACTATTTATTTCCAGGACTGCTTCCGCTGTAGTATTTTAACTTATCGAAGAGATAGGTTACCAGATATAAAGGCATTATATAATATAGAGTAATAATAATATTTGTTTATTGATTATGAAACACCACCAAAAATGGTCAATGCCGTCTTAGCTGTTTACGGGAATCTGAAGGTCCTTTTCAGCCTATTGAAGGCCATCGTTGTCAGGGGATTAGGATAACGGTTGTATGTTAACCAAATGTGGATTAGTAAACTAAAATGTAGTGATATCTTCAGAGAACAGCATATAAATGTGAAATTTATATTATTACAACGCATTTTTTTATTCGAACAACCAAGTGATAGTCATAAAACAAAATTGAATTACTATAGCACTTGAAAACGTTGTATAACTTATTTCGCTCTTGAGCGAGCGGAGTCACGAGTGTCGCCTAGTGTAGAGTAAAACGGAAAGATGCCCAACGGCTGTCGGGACTTCCTCCTCACGTCCAATTCACCCTTTGCTCAATGTCGCAAGGAGAAAGCGTTAACGAGAAGTTAAATTATGATCAATCACGAGCAATTGTCGCCGACGGGCTCCCAGAATGATGGATCGCCGCGGTACACACTGTTAGTTACGTTCAGTCGAGCCACAGAACAGATGCTCGCCAGAATTAACTTCGCAAGTTTTGTTCTGTGGAAATTTGCAACAATATTCCTTTGTGGACGGCAGTCAGTGATAGTAGGAATTGGCAATTTAGTTCATGTTCAAGTAAGAAACTAGACATTTGGTGGTGAAGTTCACTATGTGGTTTGACTAACATTTTGGTTTTCATTAACCAACATTTACGATCCAAAATTCTTGAAGGTATTTAATTCTCCATCTTGATTGAATGTAATATCGAGACTAGACTAATAAATACAAAATTTGTTCACGTAATCTATTAATTTTCTGATTCTGACTTGAATTCATTTTTATAAGATGTAATATGGCTTAAATACTAACGTTTTTCAGAACGTTGCAGAGGACGCAAAACGGTCGGACTGGCATCGAGATGGGGAGGCCTACGTGCAGCAGTGGACAACGGAAGGTTGAAGGATGGATGGAACGTTCTTCGGTTTAAATGCCACCCAGATCTAACATGGATTCCACAGACTATTCTACCAGTTATTTGTTCTGTGATCCCAGTCATATTAAAATACACTCAGTTATGGTTAAGGACACGTATCCTAATTTATTTCGGAGAGTCATACTTGTTAACTAACGCTGAATGTGATTTTGTAATGTCAACTTCCGTGGAATTTGGACTTCAATTGCTGTTATTAGTCTAAATAAGGAAACATACAAATGAATATGCTTATTGGTTAAAACATACGACGCATTAATTTAATATAAATTGAAGTGAAAGTCGTAACCGATTCCGATTGGAAGTATAAATACCGATTAATCAAGTCCGTCGCAATACAAAATGTAATTGGAAGTGAGCAAATACCAATTTAAAAATCAGTCGGCCGTTCTACCTCTTCGAGGTGTCCAATAAAGTGTGGTCTGATGTTGAACAATGAGGCCCAGGACCAGGATTGTGAGAGTGCCAGATTGGCCCGTTTTAACTTCAAGTAGAACCACAAAAGTAGGTATATCATTAATAATTAAGGTAATTGGAGGCCTGGTACCTTCAAGCCGACATTATCCTTTCGTTAATCTTCTTTTACAGTAGTTATGTGAACCCTGAATGTTTTCAACGTTAAATACATTTTCTATAGCAAAGTGTTGAAGCGAACACCTCCAATTACATTGTTCAGTTGCGATATCATCTCGCAATTAACTCCATAATGTCTTACTCGACCGCAGTTAATACTATGGCAGTTCATTTCGCCTCACATGCGGCGTCCGTACCGAGTCGATAAACCTGTCAAATATAGCTGGCCGCTTGCTTCTACAAACAACTTTATGCCCAATGGGATATGAACCTTAACACTGTAATGTAAGGTTGGATATTGTATGTGAGTGAACGGGATGTAAGCTATTTTGGATGTATGAAGCAAAGTTTGAGGTGTAGAAATAACAAGCGGGCTAGTGTTGAACGTAAACTGTGGACTCAATCAAAACGTGCGCTGCAGGACGCGATGGCTCAGAGAGATGATGGTGCAGACGTGGCATATTAATTAACCTATTTTATTTTTAAGTTGCCAGTGCACACCAGTGATATAATCTGTCACCAACTAGAATTGTAATGGGAGTGATTTATATTATGATGTTACGAAGTCGTGGGGAATGCCCTGTTTTTGGGACTTCCACTAATCCAATACGAATCCCAATATCTTGTTCACTATTATTATTATTTTAACTATTAATTTAACACAAGCACCTAAAACGTATGTATTACATTGGACGTATAAAACAACTTATAAGGTATCTTCGTAAACAAAAATATTTTATTGTGTGAAAGCGTGTACTTGTTACAACTCTTTATTAGTTTACTCTTTACTATATAGTAGTATTTTTATTTAAAATCAGACTTGTCCGTGCTCTCATTGGTAATTTAATCGGGCGATATGTCATGTTCAGAAATTTATATAGCGAATGCACTAATTGTATGGCATGTCAATTTTCTTGTGCACTGATTGGTGGCCAGACGATCTATATTTTTTATTCTGAAAAACTATAAGATGGCTGCGTCAGTGCCAATGGCTTGCACGAAATATTTTTTCATAACTGACGGGTGTTAACAATCACATCTAGATAAATGCTTGGATTATGTTGTATGTATATGGGCTACATAAACGTTTCTTAGCGTCTTTAATATAAAAACCGATCATGTCTAAGCATGCGCTATTCATCAGTCTATGTGGAGTATATGACCAATACAGGACCGATCTATTCGTGGCGCGCACGAGTAAATATACGAGTATCGGCACCGCACCGCTCGGTACACCTACTTATTGAGAATAATGAGATAATAACTACATTGTATGCTTGCTTATCGTCAGTAGCTCATTATTGCCCTTCTGTTAGTCATGGGCATCTTCTCAGTGATCGTTTGATCTTCAATGATTGGGAATATATCTTCAAATTGGGAAGATATCGTGAGTAATTTCTAGACTTTTTGCCAGAGCTGCCGATTAGGAATATTAATTAGTCTTAATTATCATATCGTATGAAAAAGTTTCCTTGTATTCTTTTTCTTGCTAGTGTTTCAACATGGGCAACAAATATTTCTAAATATTTGTGAAGTTACAACACCTTTGACCAGCATATTATGCTAAGGGCCCAAACTTCGAACACTTCGCCTAGAGCCAGTTATGTTGATATTTATGCAGAGCGAATTAAAAAAAGTACTCTTCAGTTCCCCGATGTTGATGAGTTAAAAAGTACAGTACAAGTTCATGAAATATCCGCAACAGCAGAATAACAACAGCGAGTGAGCAGCAGTGAGTGACGGAGTGGACGCTGTTCTCGCGATCGATCCTCATCCATCATGCCCGCTGACAGCTACCTCCGCTCGCTGTGGGACCGCTGGGGCACCAGCGACCACTATACGAGTGCAATCGGGCGTTGTAGTTTGTCAGACGTATGATACACTAGCTCTAAGCGCGGCTTCTCTTGGCAACGGTGGTTTTTCTTGATAAACGGAAACTGACAATGGATGTACCTTTTCGGTACTTCTGATAATGTGTTTACAAAATGATATGGTGGAATGAGTTTAGTAGATAAATCGTGAGAGCTTAGCATACAAATTCACATTCGCAATTATAATTTATCAGCTATATTAGGATTACGATGTTTTTCAAACATTTTTTTCATTAGGTAATTAATTATTGACTCAATGTTTGCAATGACTTGTTCATCGCACACTTTATAAACAACGTAATCCGGATTGGAATTCCACCATCTTGAATTACATTATTTGTTGACTTAAGTTTACTCTTAAAGTTGAGCTGAACTTCTTTAATAATTGTATCAATTTGAATCTTTGCAAGAATGTGCACTTTACTTTCTTTTCTAAATTATACAGCTGAGGAGTGAAATGAGTGTTTTAGTTTTCTTTCGTGATACATATAAGCCTTTTCAAGACAAGTATCTTGGCTCAGTTATAAAGTAATATATAGTATTGTCTTTCCACATCAATTGAGACATGATCCAAATCCAGAATAACATAATTCGGATGATAGTGCTATAGTGTGTTCCTTCCGACCCTGATCAGATGTAGTAAGAAAGTCAATACTAGTGCTACTTCTATTTACAATGACGATATGCATTCGGGCCATACCTAAGATATTAAATAAATGATACCTTTTCAAATCAAATTAAATAAAAATAAATACTTTATTCTGGAAAATAATTCTGACGTAGGTATTAAAAACATCTATTTTAGACACCAACATTATGGCCACGTAGGCAATTTTCTTGAGAGTTTTCGAATATTTAATTATCAAATGTAAATTAGTTCAAAATGTCAAATGTATTTTTCGTTGTTACAGGACTTAAAATGTTGCGATGCAGCTTCTGTGCGAGGTGGCGAAATTTGAATTATTTTCAGTATTTTTCCTCAAAACAAACACGGCGTGACGCGTCACTTCATAAAAATTTACCAATTTACGAAAATTGCACACGATTTTTTAAATGCTCTTAATTTAACTGCTCCGCGTACTCCCCCGGGAAGTCTGGTATACTCGCGAAACATACATTAAATAAGGTGTAGAAAAATAAGGAATTTTTATTTCGTATTTTTGCCGCCACCAAATTTAAGCTTTTAAACAAAATTATTCACAACACCTACAAGTGTTCCGAAAAATGTACGAGAAAAGTCACATGAATTGAAGGTATAAAATAGTTTTATAAGGTCCATATTCAATAGGTTAGAAGTTTTAAAGATGGCAGAACATTTTGTGGTTCGACGCCGGATGCATCACCACCTCATTTATTTCAGCCTTATAATAGCAGTGTGTGTATTCTGGTGTGAAGGGTTCAGTAATGGAGACACTTAACCGAGGCACTCCAACTTAGTCCTCAAGGGTGGAGACGCGTTTGTGGTCGACCTAAGAAACAACTTTTACTCTGATGTCTATGGGCGGCAGTGAAGATTTACCATCAGATGGACTACTTGCTCGCTTTTTAATCGATGTTATCTAAACATATTATAAATTAAAGTCCACAAAAGCTGTCTGGATGTTCGCGATTTTCTCAATATCTACTGAATGGATTTTTGTATGGTTTTTACGGAACAGGAACGGGGACAGGGATGGACAGGGGTAGGAGAATGTTGAATGATACACAGTACGAAGTGTGCCGGGTCAGCTAGTAAGTTATAAGAAAAAAATGCTTAAACTTAGCATTAAGTTCGTAAGTAAGTTGGTCCTGGAGCGTTGGACCCTTATACTACATTTGCCTCCATTATAACAAGCTAACCTTTTAACGAGCGCTGAACTGTACTGAAAACTTGTATTAAAATAACAATTGAACGTGCCTTTCTTGTGTTTATTCAAATGACTGGCGAAAGGCGCTCCGGATTTAAGATACATTTTTCAAGTATCACTCGAGCACTCGACATTAAGAAATGTCTCTTTACCTTAGTGACAACCTTAAAAGATACGCGATGTTCATAAAAATAATGCTACTCCCAACACGCATTGGAGCAGTGTGGCGGAGTATTTTCTAGACTTTGCTCGCTTGTGGGAAGATACCCATGCTCAGCAATGGGACATAAATGCTCAACAGGTGCCTCTGATAACATGTAAAGACATGGACACAAACACCCAGATCGAGAATAGCACTCATCAGTCACCCTCGCCGGGATCAAATCTAGGTCCCAGGAACCTGCAATCGTCAGTCCCACTCGAATTTTTCAAGTCGCTGACAGTGTTGCCATAGGGCATGTATATATATTTTATCATGCGATGCTGTGACAATTACCTTACACTGACTAAGCGATTTTATACGCTGTCACATTTTGTTACTAGTTCAAATATGTTTAGTACTTGAAATCTGTTCTTACTGTCGAAGATTTGAGCTGCATCTTGTTGGGTCAAGCAGGTAAGAATACATGTCGTTTATTTATTATTTTAAGTATTGTTCTCTATATATGGTTCGACTTTTAGAGACCAAAATAAAATACTATTATCAGGTTAGTGTTGTATCTGTATAATATTGGAATTTAAAAAAATGATTAATTAAAGGTTTTTTTTTGGTTTATTTCATGTTTTACTGTCACGTCCTTGCGATATAGGTACCTACTAGTATAGGATGCCTGCATCATCATTGTTCATGATTTACTATGTTAGTTTGTCATACTTTATTGTGTAGGTCATGAGACGAATTAACGGTTCTTGTTTGTATGTTAAACAGCCTGACCAGAGGTATTTTTAGGCAGAAAGTACAATCTATTGATATCCACTGACGTCATGCGCAGATGCAAGCATGAAGACGGAGGACTTCTGCAGTATGTACCAATTCATCTGTCCAACTGACACAAAATTGCATAGTGCGGTCGTTACCTAAGCTCTAATAATAACAAAGCATTCCTAAATTATTCCTATTGGCATTATAATACGTGTTCTTGAAGTGAGGTATATATATGTATAGTTATGGTAATTCCTGGAATTACTGATTGTTATTCAGATTACCTATCACACGATTACATGATCAATGGAAGGCTAATAACACAGTGCAGGCTTAGGTAGTTACTATTAGTATATATACCTAATGTGGCTTCTATTACATAGTGCATCAGTCTACGTCGACGATGGCAATCAGTCGCAGTATCATATCAAAGCAGGAGATGTGAATAGGAGCGGCTACTGAAACTTTGGACACGGGAAATATAACTAAACTTCGAGTGATTTATTTGCAGGACGGAAATCGGTAATATCAGGATTTCCATTATGAATTCTGCTTTTTTTGTAGACAAACCAGATTACATGATAATCGTTAAATTTCAATATTATAAAAACTGTTCGGTATCTCATAGTTGGAGCCTTGTGTAACGTAATTAATGAAAAATCCAATGGACCTAGGTAAAACGTTTTTATTATTTAATGTTTCAAATAATAAGAGCTATATATATTTTAATTTTTTATAATATCGAAGTAGCAAACGAAATGGTTTGGCATCAGGGACATCTGTATCAACTAAAGATCCTGAAGTATTTTTAGATGTAACACGAATGCTTTGCTTCTTCTGAGAACGAAGCTGGAACGCCTGGGTTAAATGTTACTCTTAATCATAGTTGCCGTTGCTATTATTGATTAATTATATGCCGTTTATATTTAATGCAGTAAAACAGTAAGACAGTCTAGTCGACAGTCTTAGTGTCCGTGCATCCTGATTGCTGATTGCATTAGTGGCCGCCGCGCTCGTTAGCGACGCCCGTTTGACCCGCCTCGCAACACTCGCTACGGTGTGATAGCCATGTATTCCATTATATGCATTCTGAATCTATCCTTTATTGGGTAGGTTGCGAAGCGAGCATGCAGTTCACCTGATAGTAAGAGGTGACCGCCACCCATGGACATCTGTAATCAACGCAAGACAGGATTGAAGTTCTTTCTTAGGTCGACCACAAATGCGTTGCTACCCCTGAGGACTAAGTTGGAAAGCCTCGGTTAAGAATGTCTCCCTGACCACACCCCTCAAACCAGAACACAGCAACAAGAATACTTGTTAATGTTCTAAAGCAGAAATAGGTGTGGCGGTGGTGTCTCCGGAGTTCAACCGTAAGAGGTTCTACAACCTTCAAATATACACCACATACATCGTTTGTATTGTAGAAACCAATTTCTCCACTCAAATAAAAGGCTTTCTCGTATATCAGGTACCTTTAACAAGCTCTTTTATAACAATTGCGTCTATCCAATCACATCACTCGCGCTTAATAACCCTTTCATATCTGCTCCGAAAACCACTTTCTGAGTGCTTCGAAAAAAATTCACTCAATACAGGTAATGTCATTCAACAAGGGTATCGCATGTTCCATTCCTGCGCCCAGAAACGTGACGAAGAAAAATCGTATTTCTTCGTCTCCTCACTAAGTGCTTTCATCGCTTGTCATGATATTCCTCCCGCTACTAGGTCAGCAGTATCAAACTGCAGATCCTTGAATATTGCGGGAAAACCAGAAGAGATTCATTTAATTAATCTTGTACTCAAATTGCTCCAGTGGAAAAACGGTCATTTTGTGAGAAACATAGAATAAGAAAAAAATGTTACTAGGTAATGCCGTACAAAATCAGTATTGCAGTACCGATTTTTTTTGTGTAAACCTTTTAAATGTTCAGTGGTTTAATTTAAATAAATATTGTGGGTTTCTTTTTATCTTTTATGGTTTGTTCTCTGTATTGAACAAGTTCACTGTAATTGGACAGCCGACTTCGGATAGTATTGAACTTCTTAGGTACCTACCTACTTCAGCGTTAGTAGTAGCTAGTATAGCCTGACTTTCTTAACAAATCTATAGATATAGATATAGATATAGATATAGATATAGATATAGATATAGATATAGAT
>DWNJ01001488.1:0-11976 GCA_018250275.1 Udranomia eurus
ACAAAACAATTGGTTTAGAACAGTCTACCCTATTCGGGCATACAATATTTATAACTAGTTTAGAGTGCACAATTAATGCATTTTAAATGCATTTTAGTCTTAACATTCTTATGTCTCATAATCTCAACATTACACAATATTAATTTCCAAAATAATGTTTATTTATTTAAAATGGGTCACTAACGTACTGAACACTGTTACATGGCAAGTGTTCATGGATAAATAACTTACATACGTGGCAGTACATATAAGTGACGACTGCATGCAATTCGTCATCGCAATCTTTTAAAAATTAAAATTGATTAAATATGGATGTGTCATTATTAACAAATTCAAAATGGAAAAATTCATAAGAAACGACGATACATAACCTACAAGACAATTATTTTCTGTATACGTAACTGAATCTTATTGTTATCAATTTTATCCTTATCACTTATCAATTACCTACCGAGCTGATAATTTTATATTTAATAAATTTCCATCGATACCCATATTTTTTATGTCAGAAATTGATTTTCATCTATTGAGTTTAATATTTCGATGGTGGTAGAATACTCCACCGCTACAACTATATATGCTTCATAATAACAGTGAACTGTGGGTCCTGGTTTAAAGGATGTGGTCTGGGACACTCATTAGCCGAGGCGTTCCAAACGCTTAGTCCTCAGGGGTGGCTGTCGTCGACCCAAGAAAGAACTTCAACTCTCTCCTGTGTTATTTACATGTGTCCATGGGCGGCAGTGAGCACTTACCATCAGGTGGACTGCATGCTCGTTTGCTACCTCAATGTTTCAGAAAAAATATCTTAAAAATTACCAATTGCATCAACCCTGCAAAATGAAGCTGCAATGATATATAATGTTGTGAAGGATAGTTGGTCGTCAATTAAATATAAGTCATTAAATGTACTCGATGTTTGTCATTAAATGATTTGGCTATTACGTGAATTGTGTTTTCGTTGCTCTATGCCGTGATTATAATACATTACAGTCACGAGACTTTATGCAAAAGCTAGTCTTAAATGTATATGTTAAATATTGATAAATTTCACAAGAAAGATTTTAGCGATATTGAAAAGCGCTTTGTATCCGATAAGAATTAACCTCATCAATAAAAAAAAATCTTCTATATACAGTTATGAATAAAAAACATGTATGGTTTTGGGTTTCTATAGAAGCAATGATTGCTTTAGATTTGTTTCAGTAGTGTTGAGAGTCACACATGCGTATTTCAATAAGACCATGCATTTCAAAATAGAAAATGATTTTCTATAGACAATAATAAAAAAGTTAGGATAAATAATGTCTATACGTTTTCAACATATTTATTATATACGCATTGAGTTCACAATTAAAAGGTTAATAGCGATAGAAGAAATAAATTACATCTGTATAAAAACCCGGCAAAATCCATGCACACTTAGCTTGATTAATTGATCTAACCCAAAAGGTTGAAAGGTATGCTATAAAATAAATCAGCATTCCAAATTTGTATACAGCGCATACCATTTATATTGTTTCAATAACATTTTTCCTCGCTAATTTACATTGATTTGACAAACCGGTTACGTTATACGAATTCTATTAAAATAACGGATCAAAGTTTAATATTAGGAGAAAAAAACGTTATTGACTATTACACCTATTTTCTAATAATAACTTATAGCCTCCAATGTATACTACTGAACTGTTCAGCGATGGAACGTCGTTAAACCTTTATTTATCAATTATACTCGAATGATCATTACCTAACCTTGCTTACTTGTATATTCTAGATAATGTTAGTTATAATAAAAATAATAAAATTAAAATTTGATTTTTATTTTTATAAAATAATAAAAAATAAAAATCCAATTTAAAAATATCTCTATCTAAAATTAACAATATCTTATTTAATATCTTTAAAGATAAATAATAAAAACAAAGAGATTTCACACGTTTCGCCGATGCCGCCAATCTGATTAGATCTAAAAAATATTATATTTAACTTATCTCGTGATGGAATACCAAAATCGTGATAAATATTAAAATGATGAATGAGTAACTCATCGTTTTTTTGTTACAGATTTATTGCTATAATAATATATTAAAGTATAAACTTGTATTTGTGGTCGACCTAAGAAATAACTTCAATCCTATCTTGGGTTGATTACAGATGTCCATGGGAGGCAGTGACCGCTTACCATCAGGTCGACTGCATGCTCGTTTGTCACGTAGCAGTTATAATAATAAATATAATTTATAGTCTAAGTTCTAATATGTAATTCAATTGTACATACAAGGAAATGTAGACAGAAAGTTGTCAGATTTTCTTACGCAAAAAGTCGGGCAGTAAATATCATAATTACTAAGCTCCGTTATTCTCTCAGATTTGGTAGAGCCACAACCATGCGAACGATCGCGTGTAAATATTATCATAAATAAAACGAATTCGGCATAAGTAGCAGACATAATTTTCTGCATCACATATATTGCCCAGGTTTTGAGGTAAAGCGTTTTTTGTACAATGAATTACAACAAAAGCGATATCAAAGACGCCGCAGTCTCCAAAATGTAGGTTACGTGTACTTTTAAAAAGATTGATTCACGCTCGTAAATAATATTATTATAATAAAGCTGTATTCTCACTGTAAGTATTAATATTTAAATCACTAGGCTTGAGACAAATGACGATCTTGAGATCTTCTAAAGAAGACAACGATTCGGCAGATATAGTGGAGACGTGGAATCCAATAGGCGTAGATACCACAATAGACCACAAATTCTAATATTGTCACACACTTGAAACTTGGGTTTACATTGGAACATTCAATCATATTTCTTTATATTGTTGGGATTGCTAGAAAGGCGGAAAAGGTATTGGGTATAACGGAAAAATACTGTAGAAAACATGAAGAAAAGCAAAGAAAACCATGTTTTCACAGAGTGTATATTTTACGTTTGTTTTGCTAATTGTTTAAATTGCTACGTCCTATGTTCTAACCGTGTTCTTACCACAATTATCTATAGCTACCGGTATTACTATTACTACAATCAACTCACAAATCACTACTACATACCTACTGATGTATGCCAATGACGTGATAACTAAACGCGAGATCGTGGCCAGATAAGCCTATGTTTCGGTACCCGTTGCGATTTAGAAAAAGATTGTAAATAGACTAGCCGATTTTAAATGTTAATATTTTTAATCTGTAAGGTCCAATTCTGACCATCTTCGGCCAGCTATTCTGTAGCAAATGCCGTCTATTTAGTGTCGTTTATTGGGTGGATTGTAAACTGTTTTTAAAGTAAATACTTTCGTTTTAGTCTGTTGTAATCACATACTAGTAAAGAGTTGTAATAAATATACGATATCACACATTAAAATAATTGTGTTTAGTGGGGGGGCGTGCATTTTTAAACGAAAATATCTATACGTTACCTATACCACTGGTTCATCTTACATTATAGGACCTACGTTTTCTTTATCTAGGGGTAGTTTTGCATAACTGCTGTATTATGTAGCCAATTGAGTTAAGTGACCATCATTCCACAAAACCAGTACAAATATTCAGCATTTGCTCTCATCACGCCGCCGTAAATGCACCTTAAGTGTCCATCCAATAAATCATTTTTAAATAATGTAGATACGCTAAATATGCTCATTACATGTCGGAACGCCTACCAAAACTGTCGATGCATATTTTAGTAGCGCCTTTTAAGTACAGTTACTGGTCATAGATTATATCGCTTCGTAAAGTATTGTCAATATTTTTTTCGGTTTTTGCCATAACTGTTTAAGCCTCACAGAGACAATCAATATTTTTACAGTTATTATAATGGTCATAAAATTCTGATAATAATATTAATGTTACAAAAAATGTCTCCTTTTGAAAACCAAGATAATTTTAATGCATGAACCAAATAATACCTGGCGCCATTCGTAATAGATAATTTTAATTGATTTACTTCACCTCTCACGTTTCATAATTTTTATCTCATGATATTTTACCATTTTTGACGGTTTTTTATCAAAAATCATTTAACACGATAAAACTGAGTTATGTAACATAGATAATTTTAATCTTTGTAATCGCAAACGAAGCGTACGTAATTTTTTTAATTCAAAAAAGGTTGAACGCGTTGAAACTGGAACATCTTTTTTATTCGTGGAGTTCATCTGTGCTCAACTATTGTACCGGCTCACGTACGACGTATTCGGAAAAAATCGTATCTTACAAGCATTAGCGCCTCATATCATATGCAAATTGCCCACAACTTGAAGTCCACAATTACCGTGCCCGAGCGACGATTTCTCTTAATTTTTCGATTCTCATTTCCCTTCATTTTCTTTCTTATCTCTTAAGTTTACGATCGCAGTATAATGTACATACAACCGAGGTGATGATTTTGGGTGGTCCGACTTGGAAGTAATGATGTTATTATTTATATGGAATTATTAATGGTGTGCCTGAACCTCAACTGTCTCATCAAGATAAGTTTGTTTTCAACGAGCTCTCATTAGTACGCTATCGGATGAACGATTGACTTTTAACGTTTACCTCTATTCAATGGTTTCGATTTGATTGTCTTCAAGAGCTGCCGGTGAAATTCCAGGCATTGGTGCAATACCTTGCTCTTGTAAATATTTGCACTATTGCAAATTTCTAAATTCGTTAAAATGAAAAAAAACTTATACCCCTAACTCTTTTTTTAGTACTCATTAGATAGGTATCATTTTTATACCTATTACCTAGTAACATTACCATCGTTTTGTTTCATTATAACGCTGTATCCCATAATCTTCATGTCAATGATTTACTTGATCGATTGCTCTTAAATAGTGTATCGCAAATAGAACAATACAATTACAAGTAAACATTACCTTAAAACATTCTCCGTAATTCCCAATAACATGTTGTTTCTTAAGCTCAACAATGTTAGAATGATTAATCGCTACATATCGTCCACTTGTTGTTAGAATGTAACAAACATCGAGGACCGCGGTAGGCTCCTTGAGGAATGCCAGATAAGTCATTCCACTAATTAGCGTGATCTTGTAGAGCTTAATGATAGGGCACAGTACGCTTTATCCTTATCGTCGATATATTTTATGTTCAGTTTTCCTTTAATTGGCGGCTTTCGATATTGGTTAACTCGTTTGTCATTGGATCCGTTATTGTGGATTATTTATCTATATTGCTAGTGCTATACTATTTCTGGATTATTTATCTGTGTTGGTAGTGCTATACTATTTATGGATTATTTATCTATATTGCTAGTGCTATTTCTATTCTCTCTTTAATTTGAACAATGTTTATGCTTATTAATGTTTTGTATTTTATACTCTTGTATAACATTATATGAAAAGATTTTCAATTAGGTATTAAGAATGTTAGCTTTCCATTTTGGAGGTCCTTTCAGAATATCACGGTAAAACTTACAACGGAAGACTCAACTCAATTGGGACAATATTCAGATGATGATCAAATAATGAACTCTCAGTTTGGAAGCAGGTTTTCATAAAATGCCCGCTTTTAATTTCTCGAATACAAACAGACACGTATTTCTCTAATGATTATTTAAATTAAATGGAACTGATTCTACTATTCCGTATGATTGTCATTAAGCCATTCCTGTGTTAGCCCATAGCGGTTCACGTCACAAAAGCAGACTGGTTGCATCCGTCGTGGGAACCCGGACTATTTGCCCGCCACATTTGTTAGCTTCTCCACGACCAACGACTAAACACTCGACGCCTTTTGTCCAAAAATGTAATGGGAATAGATAAATAAAAACCTTGGGAGATGGCTTTAGGGCCGGCGCTACAAAGATTCGAAAGCTACTTCCTTCGGTCAATATTATTTCGCTCACTTTTTTTTAGGTTCCTATCTACGTGTACTATAAACTCATTATTTTCGTCAACTTCACTTTGGATTTGATGCAAAACTCTTTATAGTTATTCCACTTTTACTTTGAAAAATTTGATATGAAATTTATTCAGTTCACTTTTGCTTGTGTTGTAATTGCATAGAAATATTTTAGAGTTTTAGCGTGCTTTAAGCGCTTTCAAAGATAAAATGGTTTTACTAAGTCTTTCCTATTTTATGAGACAACCATAGGACATATCCGCAAGCGAACTAATGGACTTGTAATACCCGACGTATTCAAACATACTAGTGGCGTTAAAAGGACGAAGGGCCAACATAATACACTTTAATGTTTGCGCTAAGACTTAAGCGTAGGCGTAGATTATATTGAGAAAGCTTCTCCCATGATTATCTTATGAAATTATGTAGTGGTGATGGATATATGAGACCATACAAAATAGTCTTAAGTTAAAGTCTACTTTACATTGCAACGTATTAAACAGATCAAACATTTTACGCATCTTTAAACTAAAACAATAACAAAACTTATTTAATAATTATACAACATAACATTGTAATTCTAAGCTTACGCACTACCTACACACATTAGATTATTTTACTAGTTACGGTCCTTAAATATTGTTAAAAAATCTACGCTCTAAAACGATCAACATTTATATACCTGAAATATGTTATTAGCTTCACTTTTTTATTAATCTCTTGTAACTTGTACCACACAACTAGACAGTGGACGTCCAATATTTACCAAGAGTGGAGTATTTTTTGTCAAGCCCAAGTGGAAGGGTTGAATGGCTGAGGGTGTTTGGAGAGCCGCGGCAACCTTCACGATGGAATTTGGAAAATTGTACCGCAACACGAAATAATAATAGACCTTCTTTTGTCACGAACAATGCCTATTCAGTTTGCGTATCTGAGGTCTGTTGTGTGCGCTCACACATCTAATTTTGACTGAAGGACTTGCCTTCGGATAATGACATCCGATTTGTAAATAAGGTTATCTCTGTTCAATATTCATAAAGGACATCTCGTAATAAGCGGCTTACTGAAATGATTTAAGCTAGGCATTGTAACATGAACTTCATTTGTAAATAATGATCTCATCTTCATGTTTTTAAATCGGCAATTTAAATTTCTGTTTACGTTTATGTAGTCAGCAGAAGAGTCACAGGGATTTATCAACAAGTGTATGCGATGTTTTGTTATATATTATGTTAATTATTAAATAACGGTTTGTAAGGATACACACATATACATACATAATAATGGTGACAGAGCTGCTCCAACTTTACTTCGATTTTTAGATCGTATACGATCTATTCGATCAACCAAGGTGTCGAAGATATAAGAAGTGACTTACTTCTTACATCATCATCGTTAATTGCTTCATTCAACATTCTGAGGTAAAACAGCTCGTCTTACACCAATTTTAGCTGAGAGTGATTGGCTTTAACAAACTTTAGACGCCTCAGTAAACCACTTCAAAGCATATGAAAACTTAAATTCTAGCTTAATTTCTAGCCACAATCATAATTTAATCAGTAAAGTGGAGAATGATCTAGATCTCCCACGTTAACGCCAAAATACGATTGAAACATAAAAATAAAATGAGAAGCAGACGAGTCTGAGCTGACAAATTTCTGGTCATTTACAAACACTTGGCAAATGATTCAACGGCACGAATGTTTGCGGAACTCTTCATTTCCATTGTAACGAGGGAACCATGAGAATAAGGGTGAGTTATTATTTGATTTTCAGATTTACCTCTCTTTGGCAACGTTGTATGTTCGCGGTCTATAACGTGATCCGAACCATCCAAGATGTATATTACTCTACTCATTGATTTTCTGTACACACTAAAATTTATTCTTTAGTAACCTCGTGTCATAAATTGTATTAGTTTTTTAACAGTTGTATCGGTATACATACCATGAATTCAATAGTCATTATCAAATCAAATTTACCTATTATTTTCGCTTACCTAGCGCTTTTTTTGCGTACTAGTTGCGGAACTAGACAATCCAACGTTTAAAGTCTTCATTTTACCCAAGAAATGATTATAAGAATACTTTACATTATTTACTTACTTTAGTAAATATAAAGATACTTATAACTTATATATGAACTATCTTAATTGTAAAACACAAAAACAAGCCACCGGAGAAAGAATTGGCCGCCTCGTGAAAGTACGAGTATAGCCACTGACTGACAGTTATAGTCTTATGTCTCACATGTACACTCACCAAACCAATCAGGGCCGACACTGCTGCGTTACAGCATAACTAGTACAAGTTTTGAAGGTGGTAGAACCTTTTACGGCTCGACTCCGGAGGGACCACCGCCACACCTATTTCTGCCTTATAACAGCAGTGTTCTTGCTGCTGTGTTCTGGTTTGAAGGGTGTGATACTTAACCGAGGCGTTTCAACTTAGTTCTCATGTGTAGCAACGCATTTGTGGCCAACCTAAGGAATAACTTGGATCCTGTTTGTTGATTACAGATATCCGTGGGCGGCAGTGACCCCTTACCATCAAGTGGACTTGCTACCCGCAAAGATTAAGTGCTATTATGAGGCAGAGATAGATGTGGCGCTGGTGCCTCCGGAATCGAACCACAAAATTTCCTACCACCATACAACACAACACTATACAATTTTGTGCTTTTACTGGGTGCAAGCTTCTCTTACCAGGTAGTGGAAGTGACTGGTTCCGTCTGTTTGATCTAACAGTTAGCGCGGGCCTTAACTAGTTGCGACGGGCATTACGAGTTTAGATTAACATTCGTTGGGCGCGGTCTTTTGGGAATCCATTAAGAGAATATTTCTTGCACGCTCAGAAAATCATTAATATTAGGTAATTTTTTTCGACTCGAGTATCTGCTGAACTTTTTCAAAAAACTAAGTCTTTAATCATCGCGTCGCGTCCTTTATACCAGTTTCTCTATTTTATCGTTTCCCATGTTAGTTTGATAGTCATTTTTATTTATTATTAAACTTACATATTACATTTAAATATATACAATTAATTAGACACTTTTAATAATAAAGACAGAAAGGTAAACTGTATTTTTTTTACTGTCACCATTATTTTTAAATATTTTTTTTGGATTCTTACCTTAGTATTATAGTTATTATGTACACGACATAATAACTAATAACATAATAACTTACCTTTTGTCCATTATAGAGTGTCCATGTTTGTTCACTTTTGGCTTTAACGTTCCCTAAGTGACGATTAAGTCCACAAACGTTGGACCAAAACATATTTATCTGACAAAGACGCGAAACATATGAATGATACCTTGGCTCAATTCAACAACACCCGATTCCGTAAAGCGTAAAACATTTAACCAACATCCTCAAATCTACGATGTGTACTCTAACCCGCGCTGATGGAAGTGCTAAACGCAGGCAGGTGTGTTGACCAACGCTTGGATTCCAGTTACGATCGTTGTATCATAACGCATTCCTTTAGATGATTATTTACTTTGCTTACAGGTAATGGAAGTAACAACGACGGTTATAACGTACTACTCGTTCACTGCATGACTGAATGTTAGCTACTTATTAACCACTTTAGCTGTTGCCCGCAGCTTCATTCGCGCCGAAGTAGATATTACAATGCATTCCCATAAACAGTGCAGTTCTATTTATAGCCAATATGTATATTTCAAGCAAATCCACCGAAGAAATACAAAGATTCATACAATTTGTCATATAATCCCCCATTAAGGGTTGCATTTCCAAAATTCCTTTCTTACTGCTCACTGACGTTACCCTCTTAGGGGTGACATTTTGAGAAACACTAAAATGTATAGTTCATTATTATTTTTTACAAAGTTTCAAGCAAATTTGTCATTCTCTATTTTATCCACTTAGGGGTGGTATTTCCAAAATTCCTTAGTGCTCACTGACGTTATATAAATAAGCTAAGTGCAAAATTTCAGGATTCTAGGTTCAGCGGTTTGGGCTTTGCTTTGATCTCTGGGTTAGTCAGTCAGTCACCTTCCTATTTTATATATGTACATTTAAAGGAATCTAAAACGCCGGGAGAATGTTTCTTTTCCTTCGAATTCGAAGCCACCAACGTCATGCTCATAGAAAAGGGAATACTACCGCCACACCTATTTCTGCCTTATAATAACAGTGTTCTTGCAGCTGTGTTCTGGCTGGCGCTGTGTCAGGAAAACATACTTAACCGAGTCGCTCCAACTTAGTCCTCAGGGGTGGCAACGCATTTGATCGACCTAAGAAAGAACTTCGATCTGGTCCTGGGTTGATTACAGTCCATAGGCGGCAGTGCCCTTTTACCATCAGATGGACTGCATGCTCGTTTTCTACTTCCCAGTTATAAAAAAGGTGTGGCAACTATAGCATGTCATGTGTAACACTTTGTTTTGACCTCCGACAGAATTCCAACCTTGCTGATTCATTGATTTGATTTCACGACTGCGTTCTCGTTTGCTACCTTTGTGCTGTAAAGAATAAATAAATCTGATTAACTCTTAATGCATTGGCAGTTCGTTTTGATTACTAGTTTACGTATGCGATGACCTGCGAACATATAATGCAACGCAACGCAAGTGACGTCATTACGTATCATAACGCATAAGGAATTAGTCAGCTAAACGATAAGGAGTTGACTATGAAAAATTGGAACGAATTTTTTTTACGAAAACCATTTTCAAGTCTATAATATTAGCTTATGAACGAATAAATTAGTTTCATAGTTAGAGCTATTATAATAGCTTCGTGTCATAGTCTTAAAGTGTAGTTTTTTGTCAAAGCCAATCCGGAGCTACGATAAGTAATTTCGAATCACAGCACCTTCTCATATATTTCATTTAAATCACTACTATAAATGTATATCCAGAATTCTATACACAAACGCAGGTATCCATAAAACCCCACTAAATTCAATACAATAGTACAAACCGCTATTCATCCAAACGTTATTAAATAAACATAGAAATCTGTGAATCGTTTTACAATCACTGAAATCACCTCACCGATAATTATTCTACATTTTTATTGAGTATATAATAAATAAATGATGCTACTTCAAACATAAAAGTCGTAAAACTAGGAATGTTTACGTCCACAATACGGTGTCCACAACAGTGCAGTGATGCAATAGTTTGCTATAGCATTATAATTCATACCGATAATGTATTGGAAATGTATTAAAGGTGTGTTTGTCTATTGTATCTTTACGACTAACCTATAAAATAAAACCTGGTTAGAATTTAATGTAAATGTGATCTTAGTAATACGTTAACTAATACAATGTGTTGCTTGTGATGATAAATAGACCCGAGATAGTATTTTACTCAAGGTTGGAAGTTTAGATATTAGGAGAATCCGCGATCAGTATTTTCGTAGATATACATATGACAGTATATGTGACGAGGTTTCGTCCTTATCATCTGGACCCCTGTCAGTATTCTGCTGCCTGATTTGCGCGTTTATTCCTCCATTGTACCTTGTACGTGTTTCGCACTAAAACGGAGCATCATCATGGTTAAGTTGACTGTACGACGGTTGATCGAAAAGTGACGACACCTAAGAGTGCCGGCCTATTTATAACGCTTCCAACTCTCCCCACCATTGTCAAGTAGTGAGACGAGTATTGAGTAGTGTATCTACCCTCATTGCAACGCTGTAATATGTATCGCTGTAATAGGGTCACGTTATACGAGGGGTGTTCCTTTGCTTTCACACTGAAATAAATTATACTTAATCTACTACTTAACCAATAAAACGCTGTAATTGTATTCTTATAACTTAGTATTTTATTACTATTCCTATGACATAATAGAATTTCTCTACACAGTCATAGTCATGCTGTTCGGTGTACGTGTAACACGTAACTTACTATGCAACATAGTATTACATAGTCGAGTTAAATTGCGTGAAGAATGAACGATTGTGACCGCCCGGTTGCAGTTCAATGCGGTATTTATGATAAGAAGTGCTTCAAATATCTAACCAAGTAAACGGACCTTGTTTGAAGTCAATATACCATTTTTTTTTATGAAATGTGTTGTTGGCCCTAGCGGCCTTTACAGCTTCACTGGATTTTTGTGGCAAGTCTAGGAAGGGCTAA
>DWNJ01001489.1:0-11967 GCA_018250275.1 Udranomia eurus
AGGTGTGGCGGTGGTGCCTCCGGAGTCGAACCGTAAAAGGTTCTACCACCTTCCTACGTACTATAAAAATTCCGAAATAACGTCCCTGATTATTTAACTGTATTTAAACAGGTCAATTTTGAAATCAACCCATCGAACCTTGAAATACTAAAAATAAACATTTCCACCGTACTCGAGGAAGGAAACAACTGGTTTTATTTTGTCCTTATTGACGCAAGTACCTTAACAATATGCAGCAATTTATAGATTAAGTATCAATTTGCGGTATTTATAAGGAAAATATGAATAATAAGTTCAATACAAACAATGATTAATACAAATACCGTGCCGATCGAAACGCGAGATGGTACATTTCAAATTGTGCATTGTTCGTTCCTACTGTCGGAAAATCGTAATCATTCTCAGTAAGCATAGTTTCCGTAGCGGGGCTATTGTCCTCCTAGCAAATGACGACGCGGCGTAATTTTATCGTGTTTAAATGTGCTCGGAATTCAATTACGTTTGCTTTTCAAAGACTGCATTTATTGCGAACTGAATCGCTGTTTAATCGAGTGAGTTCGGCGAGCGTGCCGTTACACGTGAGGAGATACCTACAACACAGTTATTGGAACGTTAAATTATATTGTTCATCAATAAAAACGTTTATAGCTATTAAAAGTCACTCAACCCAGATAGGACTGGAGTCGGCAATAAAAAATATATTAAAAAATCGTTACCGCGATCGCAAACTTTATTGAAATTAATGACGTAAACAACACAATGCTGTGATTTTCCTTCATGTACAGTATTATTAGCCTCCATTTTATTGTATTAAGTGATTATCAAATGCAATATTATGTGGTAATAGTGGCGGATCTCTGAGGTTCCATAAATATTTCTATCACGTAGAAGCCGTGTAGCGGCGCTGCAACTGTGTCCTGGTTTTAAAAGCGTAACAGATTTATTTTTTCGATACTGTTAATCCATAATTCCGAGACGTAGCAAAGATTCTCAGAAAAATACCTCCGATCTAGTTGCACTGTCTCACAGACGGGATTAGCCCGTATTGTATGATAGTGTCCTACTTTTCTACATAGAAAGTATATCGCAGCTTACACAAGCAACTTAACACGATTATTAGCTTTTGAATAACAACTTTGCTCCTCGGATTAGGGATACATTTTAAATCCTAAAAATACGTTCACACTACGTTTGCTTTTAAAATGAAATGCTATCCTCTTTAGTCTGACAAGGAACCAGAAGCACTACCAACAGTGCTTATTCATCAAGTATGATACAATAAGCCGACTGAGTTATTTATTTACTAGTGCACAAAAGACCGTGAGCGTCAATCAGCGCAACGATCAATTTAATGCGCCCGCGCACCGCATGTTGCGTAACGTCCGGCGCCATCTTGTGAATTGGTGTAGCATTCACTGGCCTCTAGCTCTAGTTTAGCTGCAATTATTACATAATTTCGAAAGACAGGGGGAAAACGTTAAACAGAATTAAAAACAAACCACAGAAAAGAAGACTCAAAACGTTATATCAGCTTGAATTAAAGCACGTTAGAAGTTTAACGAGTAATTATTTCAATTTTAAGGTTAGCGAGCTCGTTTTGTATTTTAAATGCATTTATACAAAGAAAACCTGACCTTATCTTTCTCATAGCCGGCGATAATCACAAAATATTTGTAAAACTTTTTAATCCTATCAAACAATGCCTTAAAACAAGCATCAGAACAGGTTTACTAAAGAGGGTAGTAATAAATTCTTCTAGGAACCGATTAGGGTTCGACGCTCAAATTCCCTGTAAGGGACCATGAATCTTCCGTATAGAGGGATTAGAGCGAGATGAATGTATAGTATGTGAGAGATAATCCAGATAGGGTCCGAATGCCCGCTCCACTCGTGTAAACTTGCTCCCAAAACCGGATCGAGAGACCGCTCTCGGTCGGGACAAATAGGTGTCATAACGGGGCGAGAATAACGAACAGTCGTAATTGTGTAAAGAATGCATTTGCGTCATCCTGTGAAAATTTCTCAGCTTCTGTCGTGACTCGTCGTGATTTGAATATCCACTCGGTAAATGTTCACGCGAAACGTGCGTACATTTAATACTAAATCATGAAATGAACGTCAAAACACTCTGTAATTTGATTTCACTTGCCAGGTGCAGCGGCCATAATTTAATTTCCTTCACGATAGTGCTGTATGTGTCATATCAAAAATGTAATTAACGTCTTATATCAAAAGATTGAGATGGTTTATAATAACAGCAGGGAATTTGGAATGCTAATGTTTGTACAATATAATTCATACAAAATGGTTAAGTAAATCACTTATTGATATGCTGTCGGTAGCCAAGATCCGGGACCAGTCGAAGAAGCTTTCTTTGTTCATTTGAATGGCTGTTCAAACTAGAAGCGGAATCCCTCTCAATAAACTTATAAATCGAGCTGTCAGTTCCTGTTCAATAAATTACAAAAGAGGGCAAGATAAGACAGATACCCCAGAGAGGATATTACAACCGGCACAGGTAATAGAGATTGAGTTAAGCGGTGTGTGACCGAGACAGAAGATACCTACTAGTTCAAGTAACGGTAAATCGGGGTGAAAGTATACATACTCGTAACGTAATGTTGAGTCAAGTGGATAAAGTTTAACATTCCAGTCGTATGGCAAAGAAATCAAATAGTCACATACAGATAAATATGTGCACTGACACAAATATAACGTGCAATTAAGTAAAATATATTAAATAAATGTTAGCAAGAACATGAATGTAATAAAGTTAAATTAAATTGTAATTAAACTGCCATAAAAGCAACCCGATCTATAAAGACATGAGGTCAACATTCGATTATTACTACTGAATTTTAAGAGTAAATAATCGTACATTCGAGAACGGTCGTTATCCACGAGAGGTTATAGAAACAGGTTCTCGTGTTTACTGCGAACGCCACTCAACTACAAAGGTGAGCCATTCGTTTGCCGAACACGAGCAAGCAACGGCGTTAGTCGAAAATATGTAAATTGTTGTTTATGCAGTGGACCATGGACGGAAACGGTACAGCCGACCATTTGCAATTCCACAACGATATTGTATAAAGCGGAGACGTCGCCATGAATAAATAAATAGAATAGATCCTGTATAGATTAGCGTCGCGTTCATGGCCGCGTTCTCAGCCGGCCATTGTTCTTTACGTAACGACTACGTGATGTGAGCTCCGCGATTTATTATGCTTACGCAGGTGCCTCGCTAGTAACTCGGTGTCGATTTCCCTAGCCATTGTTCTCGTAATCTAGCAGCTAATCTATGCACACCCTTCATCGTTCCTACATAATTATGTTATTGTAATTGACACACGCTATTTAATCGTATCCGTTATTTTATTTTTATATCGCTCGCATTCGCTTCTTTGCGTATAAATAAATCGTATCTCATGAATTTGAATGTTTTTCAGCTGACAATACAGTAATTTTCATCAATTAACAGCACAACGAAATAGTAGTTTATGGACAGTGGATTCGATTGCCACAAAGAAGCCCCTCGAGTTAATTGTCATTTATTTTGTTTTACTTTGATGACAAAATAAACTTGAATTGAGTTTATTTTGTCATCAAGGTTCGTCGATCGCTCAAATACTTACGATTACTAAAGGAAACATTTTGGTTAGTTGTATTAGCCATTTGTTATGACACCTACAAAAGAATGTGTTAAAAAACGATGTCACATTTTCACGCTTCGTAATAATGTTTGTCGACTGTATTCATAGAGTTGCAAAATCGTTTATCTATAATATATTATACCTACCTTCTTATTTACTTTAACGGCGCAATATACAATCCGTCTTCATATAAAAAATTGATGTCATAAAGAAATAATTTTTTATCAGGTTATGCTTTATATTGTTAATGCTGGCTGCTATTGAATACCAAGTCTCGCTTTTTACACGTGATTTATGAATTAGCAACGATTATATAGACGTGTAGTGGTTATTGTGAGCCATTTATTGGTATTGTTTATTTTCTTAGAAATATTCGCTGTGTACCCTCGTTTGCGAGGCCAAACAAAGGATGTGAGAAACAACACTAACGTTCCATTACAACGAAACAAAGACGTCAAAACAATCAGAAATATCCGTTAAGTCTACACGCATAACACGAAAACTGATTAAAGTAAACATGGTAGAGGCGCGTGCTGACATACGCTTTTCTTCTAATTAAGCCAATGATTCATGCTCGCGTGTCAGTGACCTTCACGTAATTGCCGGCGGATACGCGGCTGTCACGCCTTTGTGTATTTTATCATGTCGTTCCGTTTCATCAAAACAAAGACTCGCAGGTGGTAAAACTCTGTGGCTCCCCTGTGTCTATACGTCAAGCAGCATTGTTTACACTGGTAGCATAGCATGCTGTTTCTAGAGTTGAAATACTTGTTTTACTTTCTCGATACGATTCATCATCAGGACTACAAACGCATGTGTCATGTCATGACTTCAAGTAGAACAGGAGGTCGTTCATTACTTCAATATTTAATAAAGTGCACAGATGTGCAGAGGAACTCGTGAGAAACCTATTTTCATCATACACAAGATATTGGCCGTCCCGATTTGTTTACAGGCAGCGAGCTCAGCTGAGTCACGCGACTAACTTCGTTTTAAAGTTCATTTCGAGTCATTACAGTCAGGTGGGTTATGAGATTGGGGTGAGTGTGTTGCATTCCGGCACGATCGGTGAGGGCACCCCACAAAACGTTCACCCGACGCCCTCCAACCTCCCCAACTACCCCACACCCGACCCCCGCCCTGTCGGATTCCGCCGACATGTAAATTTAATATTGTTACTTTTATTCTGACTTCACAAGGGCACTGGGAGAAGTAAAGTATGGATAAAGTACAAGAACATAATGTGTATAAACGGCGTTCGTTCTCTAAACGCAGGTAGAAAGTTGTTTTATGCAAAACTGAACCACCTAAACGTTTTATGTAAATGTTAAATAACTGATAAAGCTCGTTTCCGTTCCCACACACGAGTTTTAAGTGTGTTTGCTATGTTGGCGTCAAGTTATAATAACTTTTGGTAAACTGTAACTAAATTGCAAGCTTTATTCGGATGCGATCCGGGAAATAGCGTGAATTTATACATTACTGAAACGATTAAGAGGTTTTTGGGCATGCAAGAAACGGGCAGGTCTGATCTCGAATAGAACACTGAACATGAGATCTGCCAAAGAGTGGTTTTGGTGATGAGCAGTCGCCATTATAAATTTCTCTAATGCTATATATTAGACAAAATTATATCAAATAGTGATACTATATGGAAAAATACAGCGATTATTCTGTACTGCAAGGGATTAACTAGCAAGACTACAACTACTCCTTACGTACGAATGTAGGTGACATTTCTGTTTCACCTTGTTACTACTTACATACAGTTGTGCGGAGAAATACAGCTAAATACGTTCAAACACAATGAATAAAGAAAATCCAAACCAAGTATGTAAATAATAGGTACTTAAGATAACTACGTATGCACACAGAATGTTATATTAGTTTATCTAGGCAACACAACCTTGAAACACATACTCGAGTGCCTCCATCCAGCGCAGCGCGGCGATGCATTTAACGGTAAATATGCAAAGTTATGCAAAATGCACGACGAGATGGGCTCGAACGAGAAATTTGTCGCACGTTCGTCCGAAGCACGCAGATTGCTTCATTACCGAATTGTTGCTCCCACTCGTGAAGCGAATATTAATATTTATGATTGCATTTGCATACAATCAGTTTACGAGACGCTTTTTCGAGATTATCGCATTATACGATTCGTGTTTGTGATTAACTTAATTTAAGTTTATTATTATTTAATCAACAGTCCACTTCTGAGTACAGGTTTTACGCAAGTAAGGTTCGTTTGAGTGATGTTTCCACTGTTATCGTCAAAGAGCAATCTTAGCACCCTATCAAGTCAACAATTATGTTTTCCGATTCCTGGTGCTAATTGACTATTTTACAAAATCGTTGATAAAGCTTCGAGAATTCGACCGCAGAATTTCATGCGACAAATGTGTAATTTATAATTCACATAGTTTCAGACAGTAGAGTTAAAAAAAATAATAATTGTTAACCTCACTTTAACTTCAAAAAATTATGCTCGGTGAAGTGTGCTTTCCTCAGACTTAATTGTAAAATGATTATAAAATAACATTACATATTACATACTGGCCTTCGACTTTATGGTAATGCTGACCTCATGCTCACGTAATCAAATGATATAAGGCAGATGTAAAATAGTCCAGTAACGTCTATCAAGTTATGAATAAACAATAAACCGGTTTCTTTTAAATTCAACTAAACATAACAAGGACTTTGTATAATATTGTTTTTAAAATAAACCAGCGGCATGACTGGTTTGGGGATATTAATTATTTATCAACCGACATGTGATAAAAGTTTTCTAAGAGAATTCTTTTGAATAAGTTTGAATATTTACTAGAGATTCTCTGATAAAAAATCCGTTTTGGAGCTAGATACCATTATTACGGTTTATAAAAATACTCTGCCAAAAACATGTCTTAATATTTGCTCTGCTGAACGCAATCTAAATGTGAACATCAATTTTAAATTGTTATTGGCTTTGAATATTATTAGTCTTTTAAATATATTAAGGAGGGTAAAGTTCTATGCCTAAATGAATATTTGTATTCGACTTTGATTATGGGAATGATTATGTGTTAGCTCTTGATTTCTCGTTTTATTTGAGGCTCATGGTTAGCAGATAATGCATATAGATTTAAGGCCTATTTATTGTTTATGTTTTTATATTATGGTTCATAGAGATAAAATAAATTATACAGAATAGTATGAAAACGAATAGTACTAAAATAAACTGAAGGCACTAAGCGTGCTCCCTATTTTATGGTTTAGTTCGTATTCAAAGGGCATCTACAACGTTGATTGTAATCGTCTGTTTGGGAAGTATGAGATGAAAACTATGTTTCTTATTCTTAAAGGAATACCTATAACAATTTTGGTATCTTTAACTAACATTCGTAGAGATGCCTTGACAAACCCTTTTGATATTCTGCTTGGGGAACGAAATGCGTATGTAGATATATCCAAACAAGTCGCCGGCAAATACGAGTATGTCCTCTAAGAGAGGGTGAAACGCTAGAGACGTTTGTTGAACACTTTACGAAGTAATTATAAACTATAGCAGTGGGGCTTTCACAAAGTAATAGAATACCGTTCACTATATAAAGTAACTTATAATACACAATGGAAAACCTTTATTTACAAAAAAAAATGAGAAGCATATCCTAAACATAATGGAAAACCCTTATTCACAAACAAAATTTGACAGAAGCATAACATGTTATTTGTTTATGCGTGTGAAAGCGTTGATATAATGTATGTGTGTCGAGCATAACAGAGAAACATTAATTATAAACGACATCAATTTGTCATGTACGTATGGTACCTTTATTAAATCGATTGATTTCGTAACAAAAGTTAAACGGTAACGTCCAGTCACTCATACACTTGTGATAATCATCAACCCGTATAATTACTGGAATAATTGATTACAGCGTGGTACAGACGCGACGCGGCGTCCGACGAAACCAATTAAAATCAAATTGTTTGTGTAAACAAGCGGGCGACGCCGCGGAAGCTTATCCAATATCCGAATTCCGTTTAACTGACACAAAGGACTGTCGCTTCCACGTCGTTTTGTGCGCGACGTGAGCTACCCCGCCTTTGTGCCTAGTAAATGCTTTCACAAGTTATTTTGTACAAGTCTCCCTTTATTTTATTCCGCTTATTAACAGATTCTCTTCTGCGACTTGCTTCGACCCTAATAGAGATTTTCTTTACGGACACTCAAACGTTCAGCTTCAATGATCATTACCACTATTTGTAGTCTTTGATGGTCTTCAGTAAAATTGCTATTTTACAAGTCGTTTCGTCGGTGTTTGCAGGCATGTTTGTGGCAAGTCCAGGCCAAGTTAGTACAAACCAGCTTCAATTTATTATTTATATACTTTACAAATATGTAACGGGTGAGTGATGGTGTGATGGCTATGGAATTATCTGTCACGTTGGGAGCAGTCAGAAAGACGAAAGTCCGCCAACAAAACGGTGAAAACAAAACACTAACTGTTTACCAGAAGCTACCGAAGTCCGCACCGTCCTTGGAAAGTTGACTAATTCCACATTCTAAAGTTCCTACTGACGGGAGCCCGAAGTGACCGAACTTCTGGCGATGAACGTAGCGAGCGAAGTTCAAACGATCCAAACAATATTTGCTGTGTACTTGTCGTTCACAACTTCCGAACCAATATAAAGTTGCCGGACACTCCCTGAATACTTCGTGCAAAGTGCAAAGGCATTTAGGTTTAGTCGTTAGTCGCGAGAATACAGTTCCAAACAGGTTATTAAATATACAAATACACCTATACTTAGACTAGACTTTGTTGTTTCAGTTAACGTCAAAGGTTAACAAAAAGGTATATTTTTTGCCTTTTGTAAATACGTCATAGATTTTAGGTAAGTACTGGGCTTCATAAATCAAAAATGCAACTATGCTGTATTTAAAAGAGTCTTACTCAAAACTCACTTGTGTAGACGACTCGCACTCCTTATTGAATAAGTAATATAACAGGTTTGGAGTTATGAGATAAATAACCCGTAAAGTTATCAACAGAATTACAATCACCATAATATATGTAACCCGTTAAGGCCCGGACAACTTTTCTTCATCTCCTTTTTTGGTAAATTCAACTTTCTCCGTGAGATTTCGCGTTAACTTATCTGTCGTAAAGAGTAAATTATTAAACAGACAATTTTCAGATATTTCTCTCACAGATTACGCATACCTTGTCGTAATAATATAATCCTAGGTTCAAGAGATGATTCTTAACTTACTATATTTAATCTTGTTAATTAATCATCAAAAAATACGAATACGACAACAAGTTTAAGAAGGACGATGTTTAATATACACATATATTTAGAAAATCTTGTAAACCATAAACATTACCAAGAACGAAATCACTTTTCCGTCTCTGTTATACAGTTTATACTTTTTGTAAATTCGGACGCCATCTACACTACAAAGATCTCACCCGTGACGTCACACCGCTGTCACACACACGGACCGTGCAAAATGACAGCACATTTTATCAGCCTTTATCGTGGACACTATATTTCAGTCAAAGGACAACTTTCTAGTTCTGTAGACTGACACAATGGACGGATCCATTTTCGTCCACGTCATTGCTTTTTTAGTATCTAGATTTTAACTGTCTTTGAACGCTTTAGTTTTTACAGCTGACGCGATTCTATCCGTTACTTTTTTGCTAAAAAACGTGATGGCCTCTCGTTAGTTGGGTAAAAAATCCAATCCAATAGGAGAGTAATAACTGGATCTATTAAATAGTATTTATAAGCAAGCAAATGGACTCAAACTAAGTCGAACCGTTGAATAACAAGACAAAGTCCTAACTTAACTGAAGGTAACTTCTATCCAAACCAGCGATTGTGTTACGCAAAACTTTTCTTCGAACCAACCAAAAACTCTGTTGAAGTATTGTCTGACGTAACACAAAAAGTTATCTCGTGCAACGGCAAATAGCGTCGCGTTAGTGACTAAATAAATTGTGATTCAGTATAAAGGAAAACAAACACCGGTAACAATATTGTAATAGTGCTAAAATTGGATTGGTCTATATGTGGTTAACAGTTGATTGGAAAAACGATTTGCGCATAGAACAGTTTGTATTCTGTTGGGTTATTTGCCGGTTGCATATTTTTGTTGACAAACTAAAAACAAAAAGGTCGATCTCATAACGGGATATGCATTTGTAGTTCGCATTCATTTTAAGCTAAAACAAACGGACGGTCGAATGATGCGAGTTTTGTTTTGTGTAAAATAAAAGGGCGGCTTTTGTGCGCCCGAAACCCGCGCTCGCTGGTTCATTAAGCTAATGCCAGGAGCCGGGACTCTTGAATGCGCCCAATAATTGTCGGGCGCTTGTCTGCAATAAATATGTTCCGTGAAGTACGAGTACCTGACCCCGGCACTACTACCGGGTTTGTCTGTCGTTATTGTACGCGAGATTTACGGTCCGCCTTCAAAGTATTTCATGTCAGTGCATATTTTATTTACAACGTTGTATTGAACTAGCTTCAGGTTTATTGCTGCGTGTGCTATTAGCTTCGTCTGTACTCGTATGTTATTTATGTGATATATAAAGATTTAAACGGTTGAATAATTATTTCAACTTAGGTAACCCCATAGTCTACAATCTTTTGTGTAATATCTATTTTAGACTTAAAATTATATTTCAGTCTTTATAATCAATATTAACAGAAAATTTAAACCTATAACGAATTCACCCACACGTTTGGTTTTTTTTAATATAACTTATTAAGGTCCTCATTTTTTGCCTTCTCTTTTACTTCCACGAAAAACATTACGTTATAAAAATAAGACTTTTTGCAATTTAACTCGTTTTTATTCTCAAGAGATAATTTAAAGTGTATTTAACAGAACGGGTGAAACTATTGCAGTGAGCTCTGTGTTTACTTACATTTGAGAATCTGGAAAGCTGCCAACGTTTGCTAAAGCCTATAGGTGTTATTATAGCATACATCCGCAATCCGCATGGAATGGGATACGGTAAAAAAATGTTAAAAGAACTTACGCGTTACGAGAAAATCCGACGATGGATAGCGCTTTTGTAATAAATCTATCCGCGCTCAACGTTCCGCCAAAAAATTAATGGCTGCGAATTTATCATTCGCTAATTTATAGCTAGATTCTTTGAAAAATACATACAGAAAACATTTAGATTCATGCTTTCCTAGACTCGTATGTTTATGTGTATGTCATATTCTAGTGTCGCGTAAATTGTGGACATAAAATTTTAGCAACAAACAGGTGTAAGATATTTTACAAAGCCAAAAGACATTGTCTACTATTTATCAAAATCTATTCCAGATCCATGCGATACTTTTTTTAGTGTAAATAAATATACATGATTTTTATAACTGTGAGGTAGCAAACGAGCTTCCACCTGATGGTAAGTGGTCGTTGGATTGCCGTCCATGGACATCTGAAATTAACTCAAGATAGGATCGAAGTTCTTTCCTAGGTCGACCACGAATACATTGCTTTTCCTACCCCTGAGGTCTAAGTTGGAACGCCTGGGTTAAGTATGTCTCCCTGGCCACACCCTTCAAATAAAAACACAGCAGGAAGAACACTGTTGTTTATAAAGCAGATATAGAAATAGGTGTGGCGGCGGTGCCTCCGGAGTCGAACCGTAAAGGGTTCTACCACCTTCAAATATACATATTATAATCAAGGCTTACTGGTATTCCAAATCACATTTTATTACCACCACCAAGTTCTATTTGATCTAAGATTTACCTATAGTTTAATATTCATAATCTGTTTGAAGATTAAAATTGATGATTACAAGTATAATATCAGAATTGAAACATACAAAATCAGCGCGTAATGATCTTAATCTCTCTCGTAATGAGTATCAACGGTAACGACGTATCGTAAACATTTGAGAAGTTGGTTAAGCTCCATTAACAGTTTGAATAGCAAGGAAACACCATTAACATATTGAATAGAGCGCGCAGACTCAGAGCTCAGCTTAGTGTACACACCCGAATGGTATGTATCCTTTGCCATTAAAGTTGCGGCAGGGTATTCTGAGGTAAAGCCTTTGTGAGGGACCCTTTACGTACGCCCACGGTAACTCGACAAAGCACCGTGGGTACTGCTCATCGAGAATTGCCCGGGTAGGGAGGAAACCTCGAGACCCGTAGACCCCTAGCGGCAAGAGACCAAGGCGCATTGAAACCGCGGACATTTTGCACTACCATAAGTGACCTGTAGACCCATAGTTTTTAATTTAAACTTAAGTCAGCTCGGGCATTATAGGGCACAAACAGGTAAATAGTTAGC
>DWNJ01001490.1:0-11964 GCA_018250275.1 Udranomia eurus
AGAAAAATATTATTTATTACTGTGTACCTATATTATAATATTTTTGTCTCTGAATTTACGTGAAAAAAAATATAAATGTGAAATAAATATTTAATTCTATAACTGTAATATTATTTAACATTCAAGCTTAATTGTTCTTCATTTGCTCATACAAAGAAGTATTTTATTATAATGTTAGAGACTTCCCGTTCGTTTAAAGTGTATGACAAAATGATTATTCTCTGGGTTTATAAGGCTTATCATTTGTATTGAAAATATTTAATACTAGCATTCATGCAATTTTATCAATAGGCAACTGCTAAATATTTAGGAAGCTCTTAGTGTTGGTTAAATGGCCTGTTATACGTATGGTTAAATAATGCATAAGAAATACAAGAAAAATATACTTTCATAATTTATTTATTTATTTTAACTTAATACACAAATTCTATTCTTATCTAACAATAGGCTATAATTACACGATATATTAATTTCACGGAAAGCTGTTATATAATATAATTTTCATCTCTTAAATTTTTGGACAATAATATATTTTTAATATCTGAATATAAGAATTCTTGTTACACTTTTCAAATAATTGAATATTGTATGCAAGATATCCTTGTTTTTAAAATAGACTGTCACCTATTTTGTGGGAAATACGACATATATGACAGACGTATGGTGTAATATGTCAATTTTAACACATAATAGAATTACATCTTTTACTAATTAATACAGTTTTAAAGATGTTCAAAATGTTTTTTAAGACACTAAAAGTTATTATAGCATGTCATTACTCCTCCTGTTTTTTACAAGATATAGATTTCAATATTTTAACCGTAATTTTGATGCAAAAAGTAGGGCACGTTCGAATAAGACAAGTTCCATGTCATACAATGTCACATATCTTTACCCAATATCTATTGTCACAAATGGTTATGTCACATATATACATTATATTTTTTGGACATTATAAGACACAATATCCAAACAATAAAATGTACGGTTTCCAGACATTTTAATGTAACCAAACTTAGGCTGATGGACATTTCATAAATTTCACAGTAAATTTTATGATCATTAATCAAATTTCATCAGAAAACCAAAAGTCATACTACAAAACTACATCAAAATGTTAAACCTTTGTGCTAATTCATAAATAACCAATAAAAATTCATCTCTCGTAATTTTCAACATTTCATAGGATATCATTGAGTTGTGAGACTAAATTTGCAAATTTATAGTACAGAAAAATTTTCCATAGGTCACCGTTTAATATTCAGAATTACATATACTCAGGCCATAACACAATTTGTTTGTTGTTTTTAAAATAAAATACTATTTCATTAACAGAACGATATTGTCTGTGGATGTGTGTTTGACTTTGTAACCAAGATTATGTGTACGTCTCCCGCTATGCACATCTCTTCTCTCGTATACCTTGGACACACAAATACAACTTTACAAAGTCACACACACACAACATTTTGTAGAATACAAGCGTGATAAATATAAATTTTCATCAACTTTCCAATATTCGAAACATTAACTATTTTATAAACATGATAATATAAAACTATGTACACAAGATAACACTAATAAGCGTAGCTGTGGAGAGAACTCCGAAAAATCTCAGATCACTATTTGAGCATCATTTAGGTATTGACATTACTCTATATGTTTACATGAAACAAAACTGTAGATGAGATTTCTGCACACAACTCATGTGGAAAAATATTTACAGAGACTATCATACTAGAACCAGATGAAGACAATGGTTAGAAAATAATCTTTAATATGATTCTTGTTTATATTACGGTTTATAATACACCTATGTTAATTTTAAAGTCACAATATCTTAAAATACCTCCATCGTGTTCATTCAAATTTAGGTCCGAATTTAATAAACAAAAATATATCTACAATTTCGCTCTTGTAATTTCATATGAAGGTCAACTTTGTTCAAAAAGTATGCTCAAATAATTATCAAACAATCATATATTTAGACAGACTAAGTAACAAATTAGAATTCTGTTGAAAATGAACTTATAATTCCATATTTTATAATTCTATTATGAGCGCCATCTTATATTTCGACTAAATTTGATAGCCTTTTTTTTCTAATTAATTTTGATGTCCGGATATTTATTTAATGCAAAGCCAATAATACAAAAAAAATTAAATATCACTTTTAACTTCATCTCACATCTACCCTAAAAGTGTGACAAAAATGTGAATGTCATAGAAATATAATTTGTCACTTTGTCCCCATTTTAAACTTACCAAACGAAATATATTCTATACTTAAAGCTAAGCTAGTCATAATCTTTTTGTTAAATAAAAAAAATAATTATTCTCTTCAACTTAATAATAAAATTATATGCAAGCGTATTAATAATATTGCCATAATCAAAAAAACAGTTGTTACCGAATGGCAACATTCAACGAAATAAATGCATGATTTCTGTATTGCCAATGGTAAAAATTTAAAAATTTTAATTTTTCAATCCGAAATATAAAAATTTGTAGATTAAATATAAAAAGTCGAAAAGTCTAGAAATAGTCGTGCCTAAAGCAGCGTCAATTAGGTGCTGGGTACACAGACAGAAAGAAGCGTTCAACACTCTTAGAAAACAACATTACCTTAGAAAAATAGCCTAATGTAGAGAACGTGTAAGAACTGAAACGAAGGTATGTTTCCGACATAATAACTGGTTATTTCTCTAATATTTCATTTTCCCAGTCGAATCTTTCTTGTTCTGATATTTTAAAAATATTTACTATTACTTTCGCATGAATAATAGATATTTTTGACTTTTATATACCAAAAACATACAGTCTGTGCGCCCTAACCTTCAATTTGTTGTCAATTTCATAGAAAAGTCCAAAACTCAGTTCAATTTCAAGTCCATCAATGAATTACTTTCAATCGTACGCCAATGTCACAATTTTGTCACTGACCACTAACAAGAAAATGTTTGTCACATTCTCTTTAAAAGTGACGTCAAGTCGAATATAAAATTTAAGTAATTACATAATTATATTAAAATTTAAACTATGTACAACAATCCTAATACATTTTATATATACACATTTCTATGTAATCGAATAAGGGGCCATTTTTTCGAGCCCATCCTTGTCACAGCTGGTCACATTTTTGAGACAAATGCATAGAAGTAGTAGTCGGAACGCCTCATGTAACAGCAGACTATATGTATCCAGACAGACTATTCTAAACCGAAAGTTGATATCATAATTGCTCTCACAAAACCGAATTTTACAAGAGCACTAAAAAATATTAACAATCATAACTCCTAAACTAAAAAAAAGCGATTGATTTAAATCTCATTAAGTCCATCTTTAAATTGTCCTCAAGCCACTTTTATTTAATTTTTATAAAATTTAAGTAGCTAACGAACATGCAGTCCACCTGATGGTGAGTTCACTGCCGGCCATGGACGTCTGTACAACCCAAGACATGATCGAAGTTCTTTCTTAGGTCGACCACAGATGCGTTTACCCTGAGGACTAAGGAACGCCACATCCCTTACCACACTCTTCAAACCAGAACACAGCAGCAAGAATATTACTGTGTTAAGATTTGAATATGAATTTTGCTTGAATACTGAGAGACCGCCGTTTCTAGGGAAACGGCGTCTCTCAGTATTCAACCCGCGTATATCTTCTTATGCATAATTACATTACTAACTTTACAAAATCTTGGGTTTCGAACGGCACTTAATGAATTTAAAGCTTCAGTTGTCGATTATTTTAAGTTCAACTTTTGCCAGTTGTTGAAATGAATTATTTTCAGACAGTTAAACTGGCTGTACAAATTTATTTAATCATATTCGAAAGGTCTTTTCAATAGACCGATCTTGGTCTTATCAGTGGACCATACTAGTTTCAACCCTTTGTATTTATAAACAAGTAGCATAAAAATCTAACCCATGATAAGGCTACACTCAATTCAGTATTAAAATCTGTGAGTGAACATTCAATTCCCTATTATAACATTCAGGGTAAGAATTTTGTTCAAAATTGTATGGGATCAACTGAGTATATCCATTAAAAGATTTAACAAAATTGGTCTACTCTCTAAAAAGTTATTTGTGGTCTAACAAAAAAAAATATATATATACGAGTCGAATCGAACCTCCTTCGTTTTTTTTGTCTGTTTCAATTCGCAATGAAATAAATGTCAAAGAACTAATAAAATTCTTACAACATCTAGCCTAAATTCCTAATTAAATGAAACTACTTAGACCTTAATTCCTTCCTGTACTGCGAAGAAAATTAAAACAAGAACAATTATATTATCTGGCATTTGTATTTTTCCACGTTTTCTAGTTGTTTTCTTACTTGCATTTCAATCTTATGAATAAATTAGTCTACAGGTGGGATAGAACCTACAACTATGTTTGTACTAAATACATAATTAAAATTTAGTATGGCATTAATGTTTTATTTACACCTACAATTAATTATTTTATCAGTACCTAAGAATATAAATGCGTTTATATTTCAGTTTTTCTTAGTTGTGATTGGGACCACTCAGATTTAATTTTCTAGCAAAAAAATTTGGCCACCTCTCAACTCAAGACAGACATTTTGTTTTAAAATTTAAATCTATACATATAAATAAAATTGTGTGTCTGTCATTTCAAAATAAGGTTTTTTCGTACCAATTTTGTCACGGCTGAACTGATTTTGATAGAATGAAAGATAGAGGAGTTTATAGGGCAGGGACATAGGATATCTTAATACATAAATATTTCGTGTCACTATGTCTGTCCGGGCTAATCTCCACTATTCAGAAGAAATGCGAGCGAAGCCGCGGTTAAAAGCTACTAGATAATACGTTTGTGAATATTAATTTATAATCCTAACATAGTGTAGACCTCTTAAGATTTTGAATGAACATTCAAAAACGTATATATTTTTAATCAATAGTTTACTAATAAATAAAAAGTAGAAATAGTGGTGGCCTAATAATTTTGTCTTCTAGTATACTTCAGTCAAATTCAGCTAAACCCATACTAAGTCTTCTATCATCTATCTATATAATTCCCTAGTCTAACTGGCACAGTTCAATTTGGCTTTCCGAAAGACCGAATGATAAAGGAATGGAGATTTCATTCGTTTTGTTCTTATTTCGTGACTTAATTCCTATCTGGCGATTTCTATTTATTCTGTGCCCATTTTGACGCTTATCACAATATTCCAGCCGAACAGGCAAGACCGGAAACGGTATTATATGGTAGTTTCAATATACCATTCCTATATAGGTCTTTCCAGTAGACCATTTCTATCATCTCATAATTTTACTTAAGTCCTAACTGGCACTGATAAATTTGGCTTGTTCTTTTGAAATATATCCCATATTTTATTTAATAGACGTAGTATCGAGAGTCAAATAACTACTATAGTCTTTTCAGTAGACCATACCTACAAAAACGTTTAACGGACGCACTCAAAGACGTCTAAGGATTACTTAAGCTCCGTTCCACTAACTACTCACAACAATAACTCTCACGACCGCAGTCTCTCCAGTTCCTCTGGCTTGTGAACGGCTCCATCATAAACCGAAATGGAACATTCACAACGATCCAATTTGGATGGGTCGTGTTGTGGACCGCCTAAAGTGGGCGTTTAGAGCGTTGTGAGCGGTTACTGGAACTCGGTTTATGTTTAAATAAGTCTTATTTTATTATATAAATATTCCGTTATTTTTTAATATTTTGTCTCATACATAGAAACTGGTTTTTTCCTACTAGCTGTGGGCCACACTGGCCAAGTATGACGAGGTAGAAGACATTAAGGATTAGGTCAAACTGCATATGAAAATATTTTTTTATATCTACTTTCACTATTTAAGGAAATGTTATTGTACTAACACGCAAGATTTTAAAAATCAAATGTGCCTCTAAATAAATTTCCATAGAAGTATGGCACATTTCTAATCCATTAGATTATCGATTTAACCTTAAGATAATTAATTAAGATAAATGTTTCAAAAACTATATTTTTCAATAGTATTTCTTTCTTCAATATTTTTTATCAAGGCAGTCTATTCAGTAGACCAATAATCAAACTTCTAATGGCATGTAAAAACCTGTACAATACCTTCTCAGTAGACAAAATCAGTCTTCTCGGTAGACTAAGTCTTTTACGATTCTCTCCAGATATTTTTGGTAGAAGAAATTGTATGCAAAGTATTCATCAACGGACTGACATAACTTAGCCCATATATTCAAAGTCTTCTACTAAGAAATCTCTACTGAGAAGTCTACGTTTTACCGAGACTGTCTTTACCATTTGCCCATACTCGACATTCTAGATGAAGTTGCAATTATCTAAACTTCCTTAATGTTCCTAAGTCTTCTACTAAGGAGTCCCTACTGTGAAATCTACTCACAATCAGAGGAGAAAATCACAGAAAATTTTCCACTGAGATTCCTATTGAGAAATCTCGATTGAAGCGTTGGGTCTACTATGGAGAGATCCAAACAATCCTTCTTTGCTGAAAAATCTGCTCTCAGCAGATATCTACTATAGAATCTACTGAGACGTCTCTATTTAAATGTCTGGTCTACTGAGACCCAAACAATTTATCAACTTCTCTCTCTGCTCTACTGAGACCCAATCAATCTCGTACCAGTTACCCACACCGCACTGAACATATATTTCACACTAACTCACACACAATCAAAGCAACAGTCTATTCCGTCTGTGGTGAGTAGACGAGGAAGGCTGCTGCACCGAGCGGTGTTTCCTCAACAGGTGTCTGTGGTTGGGGTCCAGCATAGCAGTGTAGCCAGCTGGGGAGCAGAGAAGTGGATGCTGTTGGTAGAACGCCCTGTACCCCTCGTGCAGCAGATACACTTCAGGGTAGTGCAATGATGGGTAGTTCTCCGTGTTCTTAGCTCGGTCTGATGACCTGAGGAACCGGGATCTGGGGAAGAAGGAAAAAATAATTTAATCGCTTGCTGTTTTTTTTTACCAAGACTTTTAATGAATTCTTCTTATAAATCTCTTACAAGTTTTAGTAAGGCTTACACCAAGAAATTTAATACATTAGTTCAATTTCGCTTGCCAATATTACCAAGACTTAAAACTGATTGTTAGCTGTCAAAGACAGTCAGATTATATTTTGTAGGTGACCGAAGAGACAAATGTGTTAAGTGTCTTCCTCACCACACCCTTGAAACCCAAACACAGCAGTAAGAACACTACTGTTATAAGACATAAATGTACTTACAACTTAGGGCCCCTCTCCAGAGAGAATTCGCAATGGAAGATCAATATCTTCCTCTTCGTCTCCGAATCCCTGGGCTGCAGTGGCTCGCTGACGAGTGAAAGGATCTGGGCCGGGGTGTATAGGTTCACTGCACCCAGAATATGGCCACCTTCATACTCGTATGGATAACGGCAGTCTATCACCTGTGGATTACAAGTATAATTAGTCAAATTCGAATTCAAATGTATTTATTTTGTACCAGCTTAACTCTACCCATATTATAAAGTAAATTGTGGACAAAATGTTGAAAAATACCCCATATATAAAAAAAATATATATTCATGCCCCTTTACCCGCTATTAAGGGATGATTTTCGGGATAAAAACTGCTATATGTACTAACACCTCAAAAAAGGGCGCTCAAACGATCGCCCTTTTAAATTTTATCTAAATCAGCAGGTTGAACAATTTATACCGAATCATCATCATTGAAGGTCATTTGTATGGAACATAGCAAGTACTTCGATCCTGTCTTGGGTAGATTACAGAACACCATAAAAGGTACTGAGCACTTATTACATATATTTAACTCACCTGAAAGTCACAGATGCTATCATTGTATTCTCCCCTCAGCAAATGTGCAAGAGTGTCGCAGGATATGGACTTGAGGTCTGAATGGTCTCCACTTGTCAACGGTAGAGCGAAGGGCAACGAGAAGTCACCTATAAGGTCTGGGTCAACTGCAGCTGAAAGAATATTGAATAGAATTAAAATCTTCTGCATTATTACACAGAGTATGTTCCACTCATTTTAATTTAAAGTTTTAATAAATTATTCTACTTTTTAATTCTATAAATGCGAAAGTTTGTGATGATGTTTATTACTTTTTCCTGCAAAAATTACTAAACGGATTTAGATGATACTTTAGAGTAACAGTAACTTACATCGTGCTAATGCAGACATGATAGAGGCATTGTTCTCAGAGAAAGCTCGTTGCAACACTGGTCTAACTTTGAGCTCTACGTCTGGGCTTAGGCAGTTAGACTTCCTTCGCTTACTTGAGCCTCCGTCGACCTCAACGCTCCTCTTGTGTGACTTCTTCTCTCCGTTAGGGCTCTCATTTATTGAGAATAAAGACACCCTTGCTTTAGATGCCTCTGGATTGAAGCTCAAACTTCTGTGAAGCGCTGGCCGTCTTAAGCTGAACTCTTTCTCTGGTAAGAAGTTGTCTTTAATCTGACCGGATAGGAGCTCGTTGAAATTGGCCATCTTTGGACTGTTGGAGACATCGTCAATGTCCAAAAATGGTTCCTCTAGCTCAGATATGAACCCACTTTCCATAGACGTAGTGGACTCAGATGGAAACCTCATCTTGCTGGAAGCCGGTGAACACATGGATCCAATACTGGAATCACTTCTCTCATGCTTCAGTATAGTCTTGGGAGGTGTTTCTGAGAATTTGAGACTCTTCTTCACAGAGATACCGGTTGAGGGACGCTTGGCTGCTGGGGAAGTGAACTCAAAGCTCTCGTCCTCAAAATTGAGCATCCGGTTCGCTGTGTTCGGTTTGTTGAAGGACGTGGACTGTTCTGAATCAGACAAAGGCGCACCGAAAACGAAGTTGCTAGAGGTTATCTTCCTCGATGTGGACCGTCCTCTCGATATGATGTTTGGGCTGTCCGTGGATATTATCTCGTACTTATTGCATTGATCAAAGTTGTCCGATTCAAACTCTTCTTCCAAGTCATGTAATGTGTGGAAATCTTGTTCGATCTCATTGTTCAGATCCTTTTCAGGTACGTACAGGTCTGCCTCTATCTGCTTTGTGTCCATCTCGTAGGTTTTTGGTGGTAATGCGTCCGTGAAGTCCAACTGTGAGTAGATAGAGAATTTTATTAATAAAAAAACTTATTAAATGAATATATCGTTGATTTTTGGTTGTCCTGGTTGAATGAATGCTTATAGCGTTAAGTCCGCCTTTTGCACCTTTATAAACATTAATATAATAAAGTTTAAATAAATAAATATTATGATGTTAAAGGAGTGACTACTTGGTTGCTTAAATTAATTATGCATATTAATTCTCTTACTTTAACATTAACAAAATTACTTACATATAACATATAATCGAAATCAATCTGTGCAAAGAATTTTAAGTAAAGATATGTTTTTAATGCATATCTCTAATTGTCGCTAATCTATTATATAATGACCTATTTCCTAGTTCGGACCATCAAATTAAATTCAAATCTGTGCAGTAATTTTAACATGACTGATGACAGTTCCACAGAAACAACCAGGATTTGTATATGTAATAAAAAATATATTACCTTAGTCATAGACCAATTGATCTTGTTAGCTTGAAAACTATCCCCAAATGAACAGTCTCTCGTCTCTTCTTCCATGTCCAGTTTCATGAATGTCTCACTCATAAACGGACTATTCTCCTTATTCGACATCTTGAACTTAGTCCGTTCTTCAAAAATCCTGCTTATCTTTGAGTTTCTATTAAGAGACCGGCTGGTCAATGGTGATGATGAGATTCTATTGATCAATGGCGAGTTCTGATCAATTAGGGGTGAGTTTCTGATCGAGAGTGGTAATTGACCGATCAAAGGTGACCTGAGTCTGTCAATCTGACTGTGCAATGGTGATTTAATGTTGTTGAATTGCTGTGAATTTTGAATAGTCAGTGGGGACTTTATCCGTTCAATTTGACTGTGTAATGGTGACTTGATGTGATCCAATGGAGATATCTGGTTCAGCGGTGACTTCAGTCGATCAAGACAATGTGGTGATTTGATCTGATCAAACACAGGTGATTGGTTTGATTTCAACCGATCATTGGGTCCGAATATTGAGTTGTGTATCTCGCCTAAAACCCTGCGTTTTGGAGTGTTGATTGGTGAACTGAGCGGGGATTGGCGGCGGTTGAAGTCCAGTGAATGGGGATTCATCTTCAGCTTGTAATTGGTTGTGGAGGCTTCGTCTTGCTTCCGCTTCTTGGAGTTGTTGCCGGAGTTGATTCTGAAGCTCTCGGTTATCAACCTGCAACAAAACAAGGTTTCCATTAATATAAACTCAAAAGTATTTATTGTAAGTAATAAAATTGTTATTCTGAAACTTCAATCTTTTTGGATACAAGATCCCTATTGTAAAAACGTCAGTCTTTTTAAAAACGAAATATTTCTTTTTATTTTCTTTAACTATGTCACTCTATTTAAAAACTAAGTTTCTGTTTCTAGGTCGACTTTGATAGGGTTTTAACCAATGATTTAATAATAAGTGAACCAGAACATGAACAACGAAGCAACAAGAACACTGCTGTTATAAGGACTTTAGACCTTTAGGCCGTAAGACCTTTGAGATATTAAATAAGCACAAAAATACATTTCAGTGTATTATTTGCAAAATGTATGCAGGTTTTCATAGATGGTTTTTCTTTATTAAAACAAAGAGTAATCCTGTTACATTATATGTTGCATTCTTAGTAAATGCAACTTATTCTTTATTGCTAGATTCAGAATGCTGGAGCAAGATATAAATACAAATACAATATATTTAAAATTTATGGATTTAGTCCTACTTAGAGATTGTGATATGGACAAAAGGATGAATTCCTCGGTTATTTAGTTTATAAGCTGCTTGATATAACTTGGACATGGTGTAATAAGCTCTGAGATTGATAAATCTTATGTTGCGAAGAATTAACTAAACAATTGAATTTACTATAAAATCTGAAGAACTCAATGGAAGTTACTGTGAACTGAATTATGGTATGAACAAAATTCCATTTGATGCAAACATATTCAAATAAATAATAGACGTAATGCATTCCAATACAAGAATTTTATTTTAATGCAATGTATTAGAATATTGATAAGTTATTTGTAGAATGAGAGAAAAAACATGTTTTAACTAAAGTTACCTAAGTTTGTATCTTGTCAAATACAGATTGCAAACTATATACAACCTTTATCAATCTATCAAATAATAATTTTAAATCTAATCATATATATGCGTAAGCAAGTAAAATATTTAATACAATTAGTGGACATTTTTAATAATTCTATCATATAAGTACAAGCACATGTTAATTGTTTTTTTTATTAAAATTATCCTTTATTTTTTTATGTTACAATAAAATTGCTCAGTTATATATACACTTATCACACATATACACATTATTTCACTAAAAATTGCTAGTATATCACAACTTTTCTTTATATCACTTAAAATTACACTCAAAGTGCACACTAGAATTGCATCTTATATCGAAACTCCAATGATATGTCTGCTGGAACAGATTTAATATTTAAACAAGCTGTATCTTCGCATTAAATCCTCTAACACTGTTTTGGTGCAAAATTACTGTGTATAAAACTAGAAAATTGCAACTTATATATACCACAACTTTTCATTGTGTAGCTTAAAATTGCAACTTATGTATACCACAACTTTTCTTCATTTAACTTAATATTGCAAGTATCACGTATACCATAACTTTTATTTTTGCAAATAATGCACACTGCTTGTCATTTTCGCTACTTTAGTAATCGATAAAAAACACTTAACTTTCTCGTACATACAAATCACTAACCTATAAATGGTGCCGCGACGACCACAACGGAAAGTGGCGTTCCCACGCAAAGATACAACCATCCTCGTTGGAAGGAGACACACGACTACCCGACATCACCCTTGAGGAGACAACTTATACAACTCAACACAACAGATTCGAAA
>DWNJ01001491.1:0-11964 GCA_018250275.1 Udranomia eurus
ACCCTACGCTAGCTAGCAGTAAAGAATGATAATGTTGTTGGACAGGCTCGCACCCTGGGCATGGACCCGCGCTACCTGATGGTGCCGGCCACGCTGGCCTGCTCCATGGCCTTCCACATGCCCGTGGGCACGCCGCCCAACGCCATCGTGGCCGGCGTCGCGCACATACCCACCTCCAAGATGGTACGTATGCGTATGCAGCACGTCACTACACATGTCGACACTTTTGTATATTCTCCTTATATTGGGTGCCAATGTATCGCTTCGACAAATGCTCCATTTGCACACCTTAGCAACATTTATTTTGAATCCATTAATAATAGTATAAAGTTGTGGTAAATCGGTATATAGGTATGTCGACATGAATCTAAATTAATATCTCTCAATTGCGTAACTACAATATAAAGGTCGCATATGCCATCTTTAAGATCTGTGTGCACATGTACGTGTAGATATATGTAGGTTTGGACCGTTCCACTTTCGCTCCTAGTTCCTGACTGAACACTGTGTTTTGAACACGAAGACTTACTTTCCTAGTTTAAAAAACCCTCTTTTTAAATCTTTGCCTACTTATTCTATTCGAGTTTTAATTTTTTTTTAAACATTTGCAGGCAGTGGGAGGCATAGGCCCGAAGATAATCACCACCCTAATCATCTGGGGTTCCTATCCCACGTGGGGTTCGCTGATGTTCAAGGCGAAGGACATCGCCGCGCTGAACCTAGCCGCCCCGCCCCTCGGCCCCGCCCTCGCCCCGCTCGGCCAGAACCTGACGCTGGCCTGCGACGCCACGCCCACCTCGCTGGCCGGCCTCGCCTCCCTGGCCTGCAAGCTGCCCGTGGACCCGCTCACGAATAGCACAGTTATAGCGGACATAGCCAAGGGGTTGTTCAATTGTACGTACGCACCGTTCGCTAAGAATTAATTGTGCAGTGTTAAGAAGTAATTGAAGCTTGCTGGTTGCATTCGTAGTTTTGCGGCTGTTAATGGATTGTGTTGTACTTTTCGGTAGCCTGCAACCTCGTGTAGGTTTTGTCTATTATAGAGGTATGTCGACAAGATGCTTCCCGACGTGTTGTTCGAAGTTATTTTTTTAGTAGACTGTGAGTGAGTGAAGATTTTTTCTTTACAAAGATAAAAGTACATAGACAAGATGATTATATTTTTATCGGATTCCAATAGACCAAATATGTTGTTCAAAGTGTGGGTCGCTATTTGGGAGGTTCGGGGAGATAAAAGATTAGAATTATCTGTGGATGCCACTGAAATACAGGTATTATCAAACAATTTTTGCTCATAAATATAACTTTGATTACATTATAAAATCTTTGCGCGAAATGTACAACATAGTTTATTGACGATCACCAAAACAAGCGATTCTCATCGCTACGCCATAGTTACTTATAGACCAATGGTTAGTTTTAAGGTAGTCGCACACTGCAGACTTTGTGACAAAACAGTTTAGTCTATTGCTCAATTAAGCGCACACTTACAAAGTTGAATAATCGTTGATTAAGTAAGTTCTTAAGAGACTTAGGGGGATCCTGGCTGTCGATAATGGTAGTCGTTAAACCTCGTCGGAGGCCCTCTTGGCGGAAATATGCGACTTTCTGGTTTGTTCGTTCACAGCTACTAAGATTTATTAAAACAAGTGATATTCTTACTTATATGTGTAAAAATAGTTTCTCTATTTTTTACCAATTTTTGAAACCTAATTAAAAAGTAGACCTTGTACTCTAATACCAATTTTGTATTATATTAAGATAATAGAACTACGTACGCAAGGAAACGAATATTGCAACTGTATGCATAGAGTCTGCAGAGTGTGAATTATGCTCTCACGGTTTTTAAGCTTCGACGTGTGATTAGAATAGAGATGAAGTGATTCGATCAATGTTGCCAACTGTTAGACGATGCACATTTTTATGTCCTCTGTTAACTTAAATTTATAACTTTTTTATGTCCTCTGATAACTTTTGTTTTTGTTACAAATAATTTTCTCTGTTAATACGCAATGGAACATCTTGGTGGACTATACTCCGGGCTAAGTAAAAACGCGTTCATTAGCAAAACGACAAAAAAGTAAACATTTTTTCGTAGTCTACGCTGAAATACGCAATAATCATTCAAGTTAGCCTTTAGATTTTAGTAGACATTAGCGCGCGGTCTCCGTTCTGAGTAAAAATGTCTCCAGTTTGTCAGTAACACAATTCATAATTTACACAAAAAATTCAAGTTGGCAACACTGTTCGGTCTGTTTCAATTGTCTCTCGCGTAGCTGTCTCAGAACCCGTGATCGCATCTATCTCGGGTATGTTGATGTAAGTAATTCGTTTTAATTGTAACATAAGTAAGGACGCATTGTATATTATTTATTTCCGTATAAGATCGTGTATATTTTGAAAGTGCGTTTAAATGAACGCGTGCTTTAAGGGCCCTGGTACATATTGTACTCTGAATCTCCGGTTCCGATCGGTTGCATTAATGCTGCAGTTGTAGCTTTGGCGATAAGAGATTTTGGCTTCCATACCTGGGAGCACTTTAGAGAATATGTTGTCGGTCGTAGTATTAAAAACAGTATAAGTTTGTGCATCGGGCGTAAAATGTAGTCTCGTGTCTGTTTCTAGTTGTTGTCTAGTTTTCGAAATGCAACTAATATCGATTAAATGTAGCACGTCTGTGAGGGCCCTAATGTATGATCTAAAATATACAGGATCAAAATCTCATATATTCGTTATGTTTATCGTTGTATTGTATCGTGCTGTATCCCGTTACTGCTGGACAAAATATAATTGTATGGCTATAATTAATTATAGTACAATGTTTAAAGATTGATTTTTATCAATGTAAACAATCATCATCATGTTTTTGTGGTTAATTTAAGCATCTAACGATTGAGAGGAAATAGTGCGCTAAATAACTCTAAAAAATTAGATATTAATAGTAAATTGATTTTTTTGCAGTATTCAAGTATTGCACTTAAGAATAATCTTATGTTGTAGGGAAAGGGCATATGTGTCCTTTCATTTATGCTAATACTTACACAATTTATTACTAAAGTTACGATTATATTTTGCCCGCCGAAACGCGTATTTATTTATTATTTTACCATACACAAAGCATTTCCTGTGTTCTGTAACTAAGTAATAGCATTTATATTATATACCAACTGACCCGGCGCACTTCGTACCGCCTCAGAATAATTTCCCCGTCTAAAGTAGTTTTGACCGATTTGACAGTTGCAGTGTTACCAAGTCTAGCTGCTAGCTGAGGCGAATCCAAAAAACTAAATTTCATTCAAATCGGTGCAGCCGTTCTTGAGTTATAAACGTATGTACGTGTTAGATACGTACGTGTATCTAACACAGTTTATAACTATGTTTTATATATGTAACGATATAACAAATGAAAAATATATATTTTATAAAGGACTTATAGATGTTCCTAGTTTTTAATTATTATTGGTGAATGTCTTGTGTGGATCTGGTTACTGTAGCGTGATATATGCTAGTGAATAAAACTCATTGTATTTCTTATAATTATGTTAGTTTTTATGGAGAATGTAAAATAATTTAAGCAACATATCTATTTATAAATGTCTCATTTTAAATATCAACTGTATTATGTCATATTTTATGAATCAAGAAGAGAAAGTATTTCATATAGTTAAAAAAGTTATTGTTTGTAGGATTGTCGACTGCAACGCCATCTGTTTCAATTTTATAATCTGACGCTTGTGTCTATTCACATGTATTTTAATGTAATAGTACATTTTTAAATACTAATGTTCACTGAATAGCATTGTAAATCGTGAATTACGTAATTTGTGATTTAGGAGATTTTTTGACGCTATAGGTGTTCACTGAAATATATTTTTAATTTTTAATTATATATTATAATGTCGTATATAAGTGTGATATGCTATCAAGCTGTGTGCTTAATAACAACAATTAAGACCCGCTATGTGCCTTATTAAAAGGCTAACGTTTTACAATCAGAGTATTTAATAGATTTTCTACATCTTTGTATATCTTGGCCTTTGTATAGCTTTGTATATATTTTCTATATCTTTGGCCTTCCCCAGTTGTGGGAAGAAACCTTCGCCCAGCAGTGGGACATAAAAGGGTTGCTGCCATGTCATATTTTTGAAAAATGTTATAATGAAAATACTAAGCATAATTCATCTGATGGTTCAAATAGCATGTTTACCAACTCAGGTGTGACTTTTATACACAGATTGTTTCATCGGAAGTCCGTGAAATAATTCAAAATTTTATAAGCGCTTGTCCACTTTCTACTACAATGTTTTAAATTGTAAATATTTATTTATCTATATACAGAATCTTTAAGGTTAATACGAACATTTTAATTAAACAACAGTATATTTATATGCACAAAACCGTTTTATTCATATTATACATTTTAAAACCATATAAATTATTTAATTATTAAAGTGAACAGATTAATTCTAATTACTATATGGCATTTAAATAAGAGCGTCAGAGTACTTGTTAGTTCCATTCAAGTAGCATTTAGATATCAGTTTTATTTTGACAAAATGACAGGAATTCAAAGGAATAACACGACAGGTATAATATTTCGTTATTCATAATATTACAATATATTTATCCAACAAAGTTAATTATTATATAAATTACATAAAATAATTACATCAACTATTGTTTATCTGAAGAAACTAAGTGAGTTCTTTGTTTCTGAATGCTGTCAGAAACTTGATTGTCGGTATGTAAATAATAATTGGATAAATAATCATTTTCAAAATAATTTAGATGTGTAAATATTGGTGAGAAGGTATGTGTTGTTGTTATACAAAATATAATGTTCTGGATAAAATAATTGTTTTAATTTATTTGTTTAATAATTTTTTACGCATCACTATGATTGTTGTGTATAAAGATACTGCTTATTTCAGTCTGAAATTTCTTTCAGCAGACCTGCAACTGGAGACTGGATATGATATAGCAAATTATTATAATATACAGGGTTATTGGTAATTAGATAAACATCCTGATAAAATATTTATATTTATAACTAGTTTTTTCCTTTGCGGCTTTGCCCCCATTATAAAGTAAAAAAACAACAAAATCCTGGGCCTATAAAATACATGCACTCCCTTTTCTACTCCTTAAGGGATAAAAGTGACTCCCTAGAAGGTTTTTACTTATAGTTTGACCCAGTAGAGGAACCTGCTAAGCATTTTATTCCTTATATATTTTGAATAAAAATTAACCTAAATGCCCTATAATAGATAGGGTTATCTATCAGTGAAAGTTCCATCAAAATTGGTCCAATCGTTCCGGAGATAACCCGTACGAACAGAATGACAGACACAAATTTTAAAAATGGTTGTGTAGGTATTAATATCGTAAAAATAACTTGATGACTTGAACACACTGCACTTGAAAAACTATAGTTAAATTGAAATCACGGACAGACTCCTCCTTTTTGTTTATATGTATATATACTAAATCATTTAACCAAGAATTAAACTCAAATTATGATTAGTTGCCCACTCAGGAAACACATTTAACTCCACCCAAATGGCCTTCGACCAAACCGCAATAGTAAACCACAGAATAAATATGGAGAATAATGTTGGACCAACGCCGGCGCACATCTGCAACAAATCGCTCTTTGAAATATACTTTATGCATCTTGTCTCAAGTTTAGTTTAGTTAGTAGTCATTATTAACAGCTCATTTAATGAATAGAGCGCTTAACAAATATATTTATGTCTCCAATCACCATTTTCCGCTGAGGGATGTTGAAGTAAGAGGCGACCATAGAGTGAGCTGGCGTGCCCGTTCTCAAGTGGAAAGGCATTGAGCAAGACAGTGTGGCAGCTAACATCAGGTAGTATGGGTTCACTCGAGATGATAGGCTCTGTGACAGAATAAGAGGGGTGTTAATTCTGTGCTCTGTCAAATGCAGCTTCTTAGGAATTAAGGTGAAGTTATTGTTAGGGGTTTCCAAGTGCAGGCGCTTCCTAGGGGTTGAGGGAAACGACCCTAAGCAGCAAGCTTTGCCTGCCTCTGTACCTTTTCAGAGTAGTTTCATTTTATCTGGCATTGATCACAGATTGGCATAAACAGTAAAGCTTTGTCTTAAATAAGGAATAAATACTAATTATACAATACCGTATAATTAGTATTCATTATGTATTGTGTTCATTAGTTTTAATGACAGTCACATTTTTCAAGTGTTGCGGGAAAATAAAATGACAAAAAAATGGGTGGCGTTACGATTCATACCAATGAGTTTCTAGACGTTACTAAACGATTAAATATCCAATGGGTGTTTAATCGCTCTTTCCATTATCCATCTAGCAAGATGTATGGACGATGCCCAATGCAAAACGATAGTGAATGGGCTCGACATACTTCGACATACGGCGATAATTATTATTAAAAGATCAGTTAATAATAAATATATCGAGCGGACGTACAGCAAGGATGGATAATGAAAAGAGCCCTTTATAGGTTTGAATATGTATCTATTAACCATAAATCTAGTAGAGGGTGCTAGTGGACGGAAAAAACATACACACCCACACACCGCCCACTAGCGCCCTCTACTTATTAATTTACCACTTTAATAATATGTCCCAGGATACAATGAGAAACGCAGCTGTTACTGGCGAATTCCGTGAGCATCTTACAGAAGACCACGATTACCAGCGCCAGTGCCGTCGGCGGCCAGCCGCTGAATAATTGGAGAAACTTCTCGAAATCATCAGTCATTTTTGTCTGCTTTAGGGCGTCGAATATTACGCAGCTGCCACCTTTGGATTATTTATTAAATTTAGGCCACTATAAGATATTGTTGTGAACTGATCTATTAAGTCAGTTAACAACAATATTTTGTAACTGTTAGCTAACTAACAAGTTAACAAACTAAAAAGGTTGCCTAAACAAGCTAACAATGATAAACGTTTTAGAATAAATGGATAGGCACTGGGTTTTTATTCACCACAGACGAACGCTTAGAACCTAGACATACTTCTCTAATGAGGATTAGCAAAGCGGATTATCCACTATCTTTGCGTGTAACTGTTATATTAAGCAAATCTTAAAGTGTATAAAATACCAGTCACAAAGAGCACACTCCAATGAATTTCGTTCCTTGCGGTATTCCAACTTATACACGGCTCACTAAGAAATACAGGTGGATGCTCAGATTCTTGGCCTGGCGAATAAAAATAACATTATATTAAGTAGTGGATTTAAGATGCAACACATTTACACATATCACATTGGGGGTAGAACCTTTTCTTTCGATTCCGGAGGCACCGCTGCCACACCTGGTTGCAACTCTTTTATGTCCCACTGCTGGGCATAGGTCTCTTCCCACAACTGGGGAAGGCCTCGAGCGTACTCCGCCACGCTGCTCCAATGCATGCTGGCGGACATGGATTCCGACGTGGTTTAACGACTGTCCAATCGATAACAACCGGGACCGACTGCTTGACGACTAAGTTGTAACGCCTCGATAAGTGTGTCTCCCTGACCACACCCTTCAAACAAGAACACAGCAGCCAGAACACTGCTGTTATAAGGCACAAATAGGTGTGGCGGTGGTGCTTCCGGAGTCGAATCGTTAAAAGTTGTACCACCTTCAAAATCAGTAAAAATGTATATATATATTTGGTCAAGCATGCCATGTTTTACATTGAAACACTAAGTTCAATTATTGTCGATTATCAATAAATGCTAGCTGTTAAACTTTGTCGGAGTTCATATGGGTGTTGGAAATTATCCTAAGATTGGGCCTAAGAAGGGCCTTCCCCAGTTGTGGGGAGAGGCCTGTGCCCAGCAGTGGGGCATAAAACGGTTGTGGCCATGTATTTATTTAAATTTCTTTCAAGGTTAAATAGCGACGCGTCGTGCGCATGTTAACATATTAAGTGAAGATTAGAATCTGAGATCGTAAGTTTGTTAGTATAACGCTTAGTGTATTTTATGTACTGCGGAGGAAGGGTTTGAGGGAGGCGAGGCAGCGTTAAACATATAAAAAGATTGTCTTGTCGATCTACGACATAGTCATTAATACCATTTCTGTTTTTATCTTCGAACACATTTTAGTAAATTATAATAAATTGGTATTTTTCAGAGTAAATAATATTTGATATGGATCGTAGTCTCCGGTATTTCATTTTATTTAAAAAAGGGACGTATCTTAATCGGAATGCCTGTTTTTCGACTTGTGGTACGAGTAGGTAAGTAAATCGATAATTGTAAGTGGCCTATGTTTAAGGGGACAGGGGAGGTTTGGGCCCAAATATATACTTTTAATGTTTTATATATTTATTGCCTGGACCAATTGCACCATGTGGTTGGCTAGAAGTTTTACTAAGTACAGTCTTTAAATTGTCTTTAAAAATAAATAAAATAATATGGTTTGGGCAACCTTTGACGAACCACAACGAGATATTTACTTTAGCTATCACCTAACTTAAATTAAACCTCTTTTTGACAACTTACAGAAATGTCACATAGTCTAGGCATGAATAAAGTTGTCAATAAGTAAACTAAAATATCAATATAGATAGAAATGGAATAAAAATTATAACTGAATTGGAATAAAGAGAAAATGCCCGTGTCTCCCGAGGGCCCGAACCTCCCCTACATATAAATAAAATAGATGCACATCTATTTTCTTACTGTCTCTGATTTAAAAATATCGATGTTTTCTCAAGTGCTTGTTTATTTACGCGATAGTAAACCAAACTTTTTAAAAATTGTATTTATGTTTGTCCGGACTAAGGTCTGGAACGTGTGACCCAATTTTAATGGGCCTTTCACTGGAACATAGAGAGGGAAACGTATTGCAATTTTATTCCAGAATTTCTAGAAATAAAAAGCCCGTCTTAACTACCTAACACTGGCTAGATACGTACGAGAGAACTCTGAATGTATGTCGAAAACAAAATTAGCCTAAGCAATTTTTAAAACCTGTAATTAGTTAGGTACTTAAATTATGTGTGACATAAATATTAAGGTAATATCGACGCCCTCTCCAATGAAATCGCCGGCGCAGCTCGTGGATGATAATGTATATAGAATATTTCTATCTATATACTCGTAGGTTGTGTATCTGCTAACGCAACATAATCTAGGTCAGATTTAGTATTAAATTTTTATTCATACAAACATTTGTTGAACTCACAATGTGTAGGTATCCACGATGTTTTCCTGCATCAACAAAGTTATTTTTATTATAAAGCTTTTATTATTATATACATTGTCCATCATTATTTATTTATCAGTAGTGTTAAATGAATATAAATATGACGTTAAGTGGTTACCTCCACCTATGCATATATGCAGTTATGAAATAATTGAACTAGGAATGTTAACGTAACACGCCTTAAATAATTTTTGGTTTAGTTATTGTGTTAATTAAAAAAAAAATGAAGGAATAGAATGCTGCTGTTCGCTTCTATCTGTTTTTCCACCTGCTCCTTATAGCTTTCCTCCATACCTCGCTCACAGTATCTTAAGCTCACAGACATTACATCCGTATAATATGATATATTAATATATAAAGGAATGTAGTAATTGGTAAGCTATTTAAGCGGATAGGACATTAATCCTTAGTGAATTAAATACGTTAGTTACCTCAAGCATTTAATGATATCATAATTATAATAATTACCTTATATATATAATTTTATAACGAGGAGGTAACAAACGAGAATGCAGTCCACCTGATGGTAAGTGGTTACCGTCGCTCGTGGACATTTGTAACCAACCCATGACATAATCAAAGTCCTTTCTTAAGTCGACCATAAATGCCTTGCTACCCCTGATGACTAAGTTGGAACGCGTCGATTAAGTATGTCTCCCTGACCACACCCTTCAAACCAGAACACAGCAGCAAGAACACTACTGTTATAAGGCAGGAATAGGTGTGGTGTGGTGTAGGCTGTGATGCCTCCGGAGTAGAACCGTAAAAGGTTCTACCACATTCAAATAAAAAATTGAATTTCATTGAATTCAATTGAAAATTTAATAACGTGATAAAGTATGCTCCAACCTACCACATCTAACACGGTCTTGTTAAGAGTGAGTCGCCAGCAACGGGCCATAAAACAGTTCCTGCTACTGTCCCTTTGCTTTTTCTGATTCTAGTTCTATATTTCCTACTAGCTGGCCCGGCGAACTTCATACCGCCTCCCCGTCCCCGTCCCACAACTTTTTTATTTATGAACCGATTATGAATTTTATTAAACACACACTAAATGTTAAGTGAATTTTACACCAATACATCAGTGAAAACCGCATTCAAATCGGATTAGCCATTTCTGAGCTTAGCGTGCACAAACGCACAGAAAAACAGACGAAAATTCTAGAAATCATTATTTTGGGTTCTATTCTTTATATAAAGACTCCTAAAATGCCTTCCTCTTAGATATCTCCATTAACAGACAGCAATCACTTACAGATCTATTATATGTATGGATTTCTATTTCTAAAAAAATCTTTCCACTGGCCGTTGTCCGTTAAAAGTATTTCATTTCGCTAAAGCTAGCTCCAAATCGTATATTTTACTCGGTTGTCAATTGCACCGTTTTGCAGACAAACTGTCCGTTTCAAAATAGAATTACTTGGACAATGCAGCCGCATGCGTATCGCAGTGAATGTGTCTAAATGGATTGTATTGCCGATGTGTTTAGATATATCTTTATTTATTTCTTTTATTTATACTATACGTATTATTTATACGTTTTTCTTTAAATGAAATGAAATTTGTAAAATATTTATATTTAAGACCTATGGAATAATTGCTTTCTCAGTGGCAATGCGTAAAACGCGACTACACAAAATTACATTGATTATACTGACATTTCCGACGACTATGTCACTCTCAATTCCGTAATAAATATGGTTACGTGTATAACAGGTGACTACGTGTGTGCGTCAAATGCATGGTTGTGTGTGTAATGGTTTCTTATATATTATATGTATATATTATTATATAAAATATTGACTTTCTGCACTTCTTCTCCGTATAAAGTTTGACTATGCCAAATTTCATATTCCTCCGTTCGTGTAATAGTCTTAAAAAGTGGTTCCAAAGTTTTTTCTCCACTTATTAATATTATGATTTCAAAGGATGAAAGTATAAAACAAAATACATGCATTTGCAATATTATGACCGGGCCTAATCAAGTGTCGTAACAATATTTCAACGTCCCAGACTTTCAATTTTTAAAACTATTCTACTAGATCTTTCAGGTAAGTTCTGAAGAAAGAGGCGTTGAATAAATAACCAATAAGCAAGTAATCTAGCAAGTTTGTGTAAAACTATAAAATAAATAAAATATAATTAGCAAAAAAATCGGGATCACTTAGTCAATTGATAAATTAATACAAAGCAGGCTTTCTATCCAGTATATTGTACTCTTAAGTACAACATCGGTATGTCAAAAGCCTCGCAAATGCTACTCAAAATATTTTTATGGTAAATATAGCTTATATACTTTCTTTCAGTCCTATACGTGACCGTTTTACATGCTCGTAATTTTGTTATTCGTTACATACTACAACGTTTTGCGACATTATACTAAAACTACTGCGTTACTAAAATTTAAAACCACCAACAACCGAATCTGCATTTCAATTGTCACTAACAAAAACAACGCGAATACGAAATATTGTTGCAAAAATTCAATTTTGAATAATGTTATTTAATACAAAATTATTCACGTTTCATACCGCCGCGGGGCGTCACTGTTATTTGCATTTTAACATATGTTTTTCATTTCGTATTTTATGCCAAACGATTGTGTTTTTAATTTAAAATCAATTTGAATAACGGAAATCCCAATGTCCGTACTGATATATATTTAATTGCTGATATATTTCCAGAAAATAATTGAGTGGCAACGGCTCAATTGCTCGTCGGAACGCCGTAACCTTAGTACCGGTACCGTAACCATTTTT
>DWNJ01001492.1:0-11958 GCA_018250275.1 Udranomia eurus
TGTGGAGGTCCCGGGGCAGCAGCTCTGCCTGCCCTCCCTTAAATCGGGCCTTGTATATATATATATATATATATATATATATATATATATATATATCTAATATAGTCGATTATAAATAAATATAATATTATATAATAATAAACAACGAATCGCTAAAATTCATTTATATTTAGTCTAATACAAATATGGTACAGGTACATGCCACTTTTGACAAATATCTATATAAGTATGTTATATGCACATACAATACCTGTACAACAATTTGATTTTAATTACATATTTTAGTTTAGGACGTCAACCACATTTATTTACTTAACATTAATTAGTTATGGATGTTATGGTACTTAATAACAATATTATTTATAACATATGCGAATGATATTAATATTGACTTACCGAGTTTTTATATAATTGTATTGGATTATTGTGAGGTTAATAGATAGATGAAATATATTACAATATAATGAAAATAATTAATAAGTACATCAATTGCCTAACAAAATGAAAAATACCAAATTTGAACATCTTAATACTTTTATTTGCGATTTTAATGGAATTTGCTAAATGAATCATAAACGTACAAACATATAAAAATAGCCAATTAAATATATGAAGTCTAAACTATCTGTAGTTTAACTAAGCTAAGAAATATAATTTAAAGTAATGTTATTAACTGCTTATTACACATTCTTACTCTTTTTCACTTCTATAAATTAAACCTTCACCAAGATTATCAAAATATTCATTTTTGCAGAGTACATTTAATGACTTAAGATAGTGGCAAAATCTATTATTTCTTTTGCTATTAGTGTCGGTTTTAGTTTTTTCTGTTCTGCAGATGTTCCGGCAAGAAGGCCAATAGTCTAATGCCAGAGCTCGCCGGTCTAATACTGTAGAAGAGTTCAAGTGACTTGATAGAATTCTATATTGTGATGCTATACAATCTCGTTTTCTGGAATCAATAAGAAAACATTTTTTATGTAAATTAGAGCACAGATATGCGATCCTCCTGCGACAATATTATTAAACTTATATTGTATATTTTGTGAATAAAATAATAAATCAACACTATAAAAATGTACATCTAAATGTTGTAAAAGGCATGAATGAAATATTTCAAAACAAAACTACTTTCTAACAAATTTTATAAATCATTGTATTGTTTAATAATTAAAGGGCATAAATACAAACTTCACACAAATTCACTTCACAATTTGGTAAGTATTTGTATTTCGTAACATCAGTATATAATATATAAAGATGATACTGACCTTTGCACTAACATAGTAGGATTATTTATTTCAGTCTTATTTTCACTTCCTAAAACTCTCCGAGCCTCAGTAATAGTCTTTGTCATAAGCTCATTTGAAATTTGAATCATACTATCATCATTTCTGTTGTAGCTGGTAAAGTTCTCATCATCAATAACGCTAGCGCTCTCACAAGAATACCATGGTCCAGAAGTTACGTTAACTTCATCTTTAAGATTAAAATTTTGCAAGCAATCTGTCATTGATATTGTATCAAGCACTCTAGAAATCACATTCATTTCATATATATCTTTATATTTATCGCTTTGAGTAGACTTTTTAACTGTTTTTTCATCCTTTTGATTACAAGAGTAATTTAGGAGTTCTGGCAAATTCCACCAAATATTGAAATTGCTTGACGAATTGTATAAATTAAATTTTTGCAACTGTTTCCGGAAGGAATCATCTGATGTATCATTAGAAATAGGTGCTCTTATATTTTTGTCATCCCAACCATCATAATCCTTCCAGGACATACAAGAATTTTCGTCATCAGCATTCAATCGGACTTCAGTACCTTGAGACATTTCTGTATCACCAATGCTACATAAATATTTGTGAGAAGTCATATAGAATTGTAAGTAGTTAATGGATTTTCTTACGTCACCTTTAAAGAAATCAAGGGTTTTGGCCCCTAGTCCTGGACTGCACATCTTGTTATCCACTAAACACATTATATCGAGCCAGGTACCAAGAATTCTAGGTAAAAATGGCCGCATTTTTATAATTTTCCCCAGATTTATAAATTTCTGTAAATGTGGACATGTTAAAGAAGATGTTACCAATATCACTGGTCTCTTAGAAGTCTGAATTAATTGAGAAATAGCTGAACAGAAACCATCATCTTGATCGAATACTACATCAGCGTCATCTATCAGTATTAATGACATGCCAGTTCTAATATTTTCCTGTCTGACAATTAATTCATTAGACTTAGTGTCAATAGTTTCAGTCTTGGTATCATGGGCCTGGGGAGCGGTTGTAGATATTTTCTTTTTTCTTCCCCGTTTCTTTATGACCTTGATTTTATTATCAGTAGTTATAAGCTCTTTTGATTTCTGTGAACAGTCTGTGCTACTTTTCCCTCTGTCAACCTTATGAGATTGAGTAGCTTCTTGTAAATCTTGTAGCATTATCTTACCAGTTCTTTTCGTGCTTGCATTCACTTCTATAACTTTTATTGCTAATTCAGCAGCAACAGCATAAACACTTAATGTCTTACCAGTTCCCACTTTACCCGTTATTATGAGTAGATTATTACTACTTTTCATTGTATCTCTGCTATCCGTGTCTGAATGATAAAAGTCAGATGAATCTGATTCATTGTCCTTATTCTTCTTTGACTTTGCATCATTCTCCGTCCAAGTCACTAACCACCGTTTTAATTCTTTAATACTTTCGAAATTCCCTAATACCTGTTTCTCTGTTGTAGGTTTATATTTATCAGTCCAGTTTAATTTTTCAGGGTTACAATTATTAAGGTCAACTATATTATTATATATTTCTACACTATTATCCAAGTCAGGATATATACAATCCTTGAATTCACCTCTGCTTTTACCTTTCATAAGGTGATATGTTCGGTATACAGGAAATTTTGGATAAGATTTCTTGATATTATGTAAAGTTAAATCAATATTATCTTGCAATTTCTCAATACATTGGTCTTCCATTTTAGAAAGATTCAATATTTTTTTAAACAGATTTTCTTCTTCCTTATAATGTATTTTTTCCATATCATTTATCTCAATAATAGAATCAAAGTAATTGACACTTGGTGCACTACCTGTTGTTATGTCGCCTAAGCTCTGTATATGCACAACAGTTAGAAATTCCTCAGTAGCTAATGTATTTATGTTAAGATTAGAATTTTTCTTTAACTGTCTTGGTACACCACTGTGTAAAAATTTTTGTCTAGCTTCTAAAGCTGCAGAATCTAGTTGAGGTTTAGTAACAAATATGGGTGCCAATTTAGTCACTTTTTTAGGTAACGCATTATCCTTGTTTGTTTTTTTTGTCATTGGTTTGTCTTTATTCTTTTTGATTGGTTTCATCCTTTCCTTTCCATCTGTTCCTTCCCTTATTTCTATGGATTTCAAATAATTTTTACTTTCTTTTGAATGTTTTTTCTCATTTGTTTCTAAATTAATGTTACCTATGGGTTTTGAAGTACTTTTTAAACCATTTTGATCTTTTCTTTTCTTTTTTGGTGTGAATATATGAAGTTCTTCATCCGAACTAGACAATTGAAAGTCATCCGCATATTTTACAGGTTTCTTTGTACTTCGTTTTGGTCTATCAACATTACATTGAATAGATTCATTAGTGATGTTGTCTTTATTGCCTTCATTCTCCACATTGTTTGTATTTCGTTTTCTTTTGTGGCTATTGTTATTGACAGCAGAAGTATTGGACCGGACTTGAGGACTTACTATAACATTATTATTTGGGGATAAATTAGTTTCTATATTAGATATACAATTTTGTTTCTTCTTTTTCTGTTTAATTTTGGATTTTAACTTAACCTTTATGATGAGTTGATCACTATTCTGAGTTTGATTATCACAGTCATCTAGTAATATATCCGACTCTTTGGTGACCTTTTGGAAATAACATAGCATGTTCTCTTTTTTTCTCATTGAGGGTGATAACTTGCTTAAAAATTCTTCATCCTCTTTAGAAATTTTCTTTACATTTTTAGTAGGTGTAGTCTTTAAATCTTGAAAAATATCAAATGTCTTTAATATAGGTGACTTGTTTAATGTATCTATATTTTCAACTTCTTTTTCTGTAGATAAATTAATGGTTTGGTTCACTGGTTTTTTTATTGATTCCTGGATCTTTTCTTTCTTTTTATTCTCTGCCTCAAGACCAACAATCATACCCTTTAATCTTTTAGCCCGGACTTCCATTTTTCTTTTAATAGTGTCTTCACGATATTCTTCAATTTCAATTTTCTTCAACGAACCTTTTGCTTGTGCCATTCTGTTGAGAGATAAAATTCTTTTTGCCTTCAATTCTTTTTTTTCTACTTTTTCTTGTACCATGGAATCATCTTCAAACTTTTCTTTGCCAGGTGAATTGTTACCAATGCTCTTATTTCGAGATTCCATTAATAATTTAAAAGCATCTGTTTGCTTTTTATCCTGATCACTATTAGGCGTAAGAATTTTTTGATCTTCAATCGTATCAATATTATTTTCTTCAACATTGTTTTGTGTGGAATCAACCACCGCAGGAGTCTTCTTCAGTCTTACCATATTAGAAAGATAATTAGGATGTTGGTTTTCCTCGGTTTCATAAACTTTATTTTTATTTACTAGCGGGTTATTTGGAGACTTAATTCTTAAAGAAGTAATTAAAATTTGCGAGACATCTATGATGTCTGGGTCCTCTTGCCCATCTCGACGAAGTTTGTATTTTTTCAACTTTTTCTTTAACTCTTTATTGCATTTGGGTTTGAATATGTTTTCCCTAGACTTTAACACATGATTCCGCTGATAACTCGGTACCGTTCCGGATGTAAAAGATCTTCCATCCATCAACGAAGTTGTCATTACTCACCTAAAAATAATATAAAGCATTTATTTTGAAAATTGCAATTAAGAATCTCCAATACTCACAGAAATGCAATAAACAAACCATTCATAGTTTTGTTTTAAAATTCAGATATGTTTGGAAGACACGACTACATCACGTTTTAGAAATAATTGATATTAATTGGCTCGTTAATACTTGAAGTTATGTTTATATTTTATTATAGTAACACCACCTATTAGTTTTCTAAAAAGTTTTCAATTGTATTACTAGAAAATAACAATAAAATATAACAAATTGGCGCTCTTTTGGATAACCACAACGGTACAAAATTGACAAATTGACAGTGACAACTTCTGACAACAAACAGATAACACAGAAACACATGACATTTGATTTTTTATTAAAAAACAACCAATATAATATTTCCAAAAATATGTTCATTTTCTGAATTCATATAAAAAGATATGTAATCTTTTTATATATTTTTTATGATGTATTAGTTGAAAATGATGATCCATTATCAATATTTATTTACATTAAAATGATCTAAACCTTTGGACTATATTATCTTTGACATAAATGTGAAAAGGAAGATCCGAAACTAGCTGTCAAATATCTTACGTCTTTGGATATCCAAAATCCGACTGATATCGGGAAGTGCATACAAAATTTATAATTTAGCCGTAGTGATTACATTTCTTGCACAAATCTCTTAAACATGTCTTCAAAAGCGCTCGCAGCCCCATTAATTCGCCATGTCACGGTAAACAATTCATTTATTTGTCATTAACATTTTTCTCATATGTCAAGAAGACCCTGTTATGTAAAGGCTTATTAATGATAGCACATTATTAGGATTTTATCCTTGATTGGAATTAATTTAACTTTTGTAGATAAGGGGATACGCGCAGGCTGCGCCGGCAGTCAAGAGGGAGGCAAGGCTCCAAAGTAGTGTGCTTCCCAATAAAACATTCATTGCGGCTCTCGATAATGGTTCTCCCGTAACACGAGTTACTGTGGCTTTCAAGTAAGTCGAAAATGTATATCTACTTAATTATTATCTTAGTATTGAGCCCATACTGACTACAAATCATTTTTAGTCTAGATAGTCCTTCATACAAACCAAATACAGTTGTGTCTATGTCACATTTGAAAACATATAATTAATATAATATTATTTATAATATTGCCGTTCACTCTATCTTAATGTCTGTTGTATATGGTGCTGTACCTGTATTGTAGTGAAAAAGATAATATGTCCTCAGAGCTGGTTCTCGATATGAGCCACAAACTGAACTGGGTCTTGCCCACGTACTGCGCTCGGCTGCAGGGCTCAGCACAAAGAACAGCAGTTCTTTTATGATTTCTCGCCAACTGGCGCAAATCGGGGCATCCTTCTCAGCATCTGGTGACCGAGAGTTTGTGTATTACACACTGGAGGTAAGTACAAATTAAAACAAATAATGTTAAAGAGTTACACATTTTGGTGCAATGCAACACTTTACTCAACTCAACAGTATCAATTTGATGATAAGGATATTCTTTATTTGTTAAGATTAGGAATAGGATCAGTTTGTGAACATTTCCATATTCAAATGACGTTCCGTGTATAACAGGTGTATATATATATGTGGGCGTCACAGCCATGGTTATGTGTGTAAAGGTTTCCTTTATTTAATGTATTATTATTAGCATAATAAAGAACTTTCCGCTGGGATGGGAAGGTTTCCTTACAATGTTTTTATCATTTTAAGAAGTGATTTAATTTTTTTTAATAATAAATATCAACCAGTTGGGCTTTGAAACAAGGTACAGGATGTATATACAAAGATTTGTGATAGTATTAAAAATATCACATCACTGTCTTTGTTTATTAATTATATTACAATGTTTTTTGACAGGCTACACAGGACAACCTTCAACAAGCTTTGGAATATCTGAACAACATTGTGTCTAACCAGGAGTTCAGGCCTTGGGAGCTGAGCGACAATATCCCACGTCTGAAGTATGACCTGGCTCTACTACCTCCTCAGGTATCTCAATAGTAACATATTGGTGTTTTAAAGATGAAAGCAAGCTCTTCTGAGTTTCAGATTACAGTCAAAGATAAGTACTACATCTAGCAAAGACAGCATCAAGTTTGTGCTTCTGAATTTGCATCTTGGTGGGTAGCTTAAGTTTAGTTTAACCTTTGTTCTGGGTATCAAAATATTAGCTAATACTTACACTACATTACATACACTTTAGATCATTTACTTAATTAATGTTGTATAATAATGCCTGTTATATTTATCTAGAAATGGCTTAAGCAGTGAAGGGTCAATTGGATAGATTTTCCTAAAGACTATAACAATTACAGGTGCGTGCTGTAGACCTCCTGCATAAGGCCGCGTATCGCCGTGGCCTCGGCAACTCGCTGTACATCGCCCCCAAGCGTATGGGCAAGGTCAGCTCTGAGTCACTCCAGCACTTTGCCAGCTCTAACTTGACTCCTGGCCGCTGCGCTGTCGTTGTTGTTGGTGATGGCCAGGTGATTGTATTTTTTATTATATTTTAGTATTTTACATAATATAATTAGTTTATCTGCATAGTAATGTAAGGTTGATAATGTATTTATGATAAAAAATCATGTCATCAGTTGTCAAATCCTTCAAAGACACTTTTTTTGCTCTTTTTAGGAAAGAGCTGGACTTGTGGCACAAGCTCTGCAATTGTCTTCTGGCAGCGAAGGACAAGCAGAAGCTGCCAAGTATTATGGTGGTGAACTGAGGTACCTCGACATATACACATATTTTATAGTTTATATACTTAAATTTTTATAGTTTATATACTTTATAAGTAATTCTGTGCTTACATAAGTACTTGTAAGTATCATAATCAACTCATTGTTTGCTTTAAGGCATTAAATTTGACACCATGCTATTCTAAATGACATTTAAATCAGGGGAGATATTGTTTAGTGGCTAATTCTGGTAAATAGTTACAAATCAGATTAATTCTTTTGAAATAAATAATGTTTGTCCATATATATTATAGCTGATAATATATATAGACAAAAACTGCATTGGACAGTAACTGTATTGTAATATAATAATCATATCCATTTCAATTTTTTTTGTATTTTTAGGAAAGAAATGGGAGGTGATTTGGCACATGTGGCGATTGCTGTTCAGGGCGCGCCCGCGGGCTCACCGCAGAGCCTCGCTTTAGCTGTTGCTGCTAAAGGTAACATTTCATAAACATTGTTCCTGTTTATAATATTTTAGTACTTAATATTTCTATGATTGTGTCCATTTCTATGATTGATCCAAAAATGCAGATTTCTCTTAAGCTACGTTTTCAGAAATTGATTTTTTTTTTATATATTTATGTTGCTAGCGCTCGGCAATGGCCCTGTGACCAAGTGGGGGGCGGACAACTCCCCGCTGGCGAAGGCTGTAGGCAACATTGGACCATTTGCGGCCGCTGGCTTTAACGTATCTTACTCTGACAGCGGCCTGTTCGGAATTGTTCTTTCAGTTCCCAAGGATGAAGCAGCTGCTGTAAGTAGACCCCACAGTGTGCTCTTAATCTAAGCTTTTATGTATATCATGAATGATTCGTAGCGTAAGTAAAGAACAACTGATGCAATGCATTGATTGAACATACAAACATCATTCTCTGATATAAAAATCTTTCAAATAATCTTATATATGATGGTAGTGATTTGTATATTGCAACTTTCGACAAGAGAGGTTAAATAGAAAAGTTATTTATATTCTCGTCATGGCATGTTTTTATATATCTCTTGCGGAATCTAGAAAATGACCTAGATGAGACTAGATCTGTCACAATTTTCATAAGTGTTATTGAGTTTTCTTGTTTTCTAAATTTTCTAGGCCGTAAAAGGCGTTGGAAAGGTCCTGAAGTCGCCCAATCTTAGCGATAGTGCCATCAAGGCGGGCAAGAACCAGCTGAAACTGCAAGTTCTGTGCGAGGCTGACCAAAGCTCTGCACTGGCCGAGTCTCTAGCGGCGCAAGGCTTATACACTGGATCGGCCAAATCACCACAGGACTTGGCTAAGGAAATCGACCAGCTTTCAAGCAGTGACATCTCACAGGTATATGAATATCATTATTATAAAAGCTCACCAAAAATTTGGCCATTTTTGGATGCATAAATGTAGCCATTATGAAAGTCTGGACAAAATAAACAAAGAAACATCTTTACCAAAAAAACCTAACAAAGAAAAATTACACTGCAACATGTGTGAACATGCTTATGTTTGTATGTGTATGTTGCAGTTATTATTGTCCACACTATATACAATATTTATGTCCAGTGAATTGTACCTAACATTTCTATTTATAACCTTGTGACCTAATTAGTCACTTTCTGGAAATTACTTAATTTCTTATGTATTTCGCAATCATATATATTTAATTAAATAACATTTTTGACTATTTCTGATCATAATGAATGAATTAGTCTATAAAATTGTAGTTTAATTCTTGTACATCATGACAATTTTTAGAAGATATATAAAGAAATGAGAAATGCAACAGAACTAATTTGATGCATAATGATTATTTATTTTTTAGCTAATGCAGAAAATTGGACTAAAAATGGAATTTGTCAATAATTAAACTTTTTCTTACAGGCTCTTACTAATGCTGCAAGGAACAGAGCTTCAATTGGAGCAGTCGGAAACCTTGCATTTGTCCCATACGCAGATGAACTATAAATCTTTTCAATAACAAAATTTATCTTAGAGAAATAAACTAAACACAACAATTATTGTAGTGTATATTGTTTTATTATAATTTATTGTTACCTGATCATGTTGCAATTTATTGTTCTAATAAAGTCCTAATAAGGTCCTAAATAAGAATTGTCACCATCAACATTCTACTGTGTATGTAAAGGATAATAAATAAATAAATTATCATTTGGGTTTTATTCTAGCTTAGTTTTTAGACTAAACATCACACAAAGGATGACCATGGGGTAAATATTTTTTTACAACTTTTTAACCCCTCCCTCCCCCTGGTGATATGTGGTGAGGTTTTAGAAGCCCCAACCCAGGTCACAAGTATTTTTTTATATAAAGTAATTTTAATATTTTTTCTATATTATCTTTAAATACAATATAATCTAATTTAATCCTGGAAAATTAATTTTCTACAATAAAATCGACCAGGCAGACATTAAGGTTGTGAGTTTCTGACATAAAAATATTAAGGAAAGGCAATTGTTTGAAAAACGTACTAGTATATAAATTAATTAATTATATTTAATTGACATTATCAATCAATGAAAAAATAAAAACAAGTGATATCACATTACACATTCGTAATTTTTTTCCATGTTTAATGGGCCATGTGTGGTAGCCATTTGCTAATCCATAGCTCTGTGGTTAGTATAACCTGCAGAATCTAATTCTAATTGGAGAAACTTATATACATGATTCCAATATACATGTCTCATTATTGCTCTGGTATCTAAGTCCATACGTGTATTATAGAATTAGTACTAGTAGTAGTATTAAAAAAAAACAAATTTCTTACTTCCCACTATTTTAAACATCAATAAACATTAAAAAATCTAAATTACTAAGGCTTGTTTACTTCAATTTGTCTTAAAATAACATCACAATAGAATTAAAATAAAGTGACATTTTTAAAAAACCTAGATTATTTGTCTTACTCGTGTAGACTACAAAATTATATTTTAATTAATTTTAGCAGACATTTTGAAAAACTTACTAGATATTCATATATTATACAGTATAAATTTAACGCTTGTTCAAATTCTAAGACAATCTAAGTAAAGCTGCGAGTAATGGCTTATATATCAGAGATTAAAATATCAAAATAAACATTATCATCATGTAGCTATCACCACAAATGGTGGTGTAAGACAACGAAGAAGAGGTTCAGTCACGTTTAATTCTTTTGGAATGAGCTAGTTCACCACCACGCTTGTTTCATCAGTTGTGGGTTGATGATCTTAATATAAAGGTTATGTTCAGGGAGATGGAGACTTCATGATTATGAGGCAATTCAAGTTAGTTCTTATGGTGTAATTAAAAATCTAGGATAGAATTTATTAAAAGAAAAAAATCGACATTCCCCTTAAATGTGCATTTTATTCATGAGATTTAATATTTAAATTGATATATTATGCAATGATTCCAATACTATTTTATAATGTAATATTATTTTATAATGTTATAACATTCAATATACTTTGGATTAAATCTGTACTTAGAAAGTCCTATAACTTAATGTTAGGTGATGCATTTATTGCACCTCTGCTTCATTTAATAGCATATTTGGGATTCCTTTCGAAATTGGGAACTGTCTACCTGACTCTGGACATGTTAAGTATCCTTCTTCCACTTCAACCTCCAATAATACTTTGTGAGCTTTCTTCAGAAATTCTTCGTCCTCCTCAAATTTCGGGTCTAACTTTTGTGGAAGGCCGTCGCTGTAACCAAGTCCATGAGCCGCCTTCCAGAGCACTTCCCAGTCTACTTTAGGTATGATTCGCGTTATAAATTCCTGGTTAAAATCTACTTCAGCTACTTTCACGTCCGTGGCATTGATTCCGAGTGGATAGCCGGTCATAACACCCTTTAGACATTTCGATGTGAGCATGTTATGTGTAATAAGCTTCATCCTGAATTAAGTGTCTAGAGGTCAAACAATTTCAAAGGCTCGAAACTGTGAGGAGTAATATTAGACAGAAACAGTAATTTAAATTAAATCAAACTTTTTAGTTAATTTTTATAATAAGTATTTAGTGGACAATAAATACAAAATACCATTATAATCATATTGACTTAATGTTGACGTGCATTAGGTTAAGTCCATAGATAAGATACTATGGTTAAGAAGGTTAAACCATTTGGTCCAGTCCAAGTCCAAGTCATAAATAACATACTACATATGTTGACGTGAATGCAAATTAAATGCAATTTTTAATGAAAATCTTACATAAGAATAATTATTTATCTTATCTGAACTAGAGTAGTTAGTTAGTATTGTCTATGGATTAATTCCTTGTCTCTATATTACGGTCTTTCTCCTGCAAAAATATGATCTAGTATGTAATCTCTATGGTCTT
>DWNJ01001493.1:0-11956 GCA_018250275.1 Udranomia eurus
AACAAACAAACAAACAAACAAACAAACAAACAAAAAATCAAACCTTTCCTCTTTATAATATTAGTATAGATAAAACATGTTAATCCGTGTCATATTATAATACAATCGGTGTACCGTCTGTAGAGTTCGTATTATAATATTGGCCACGTGTAATATAATTTAAGCGCTAAAAATATAATTTCTACTGTTATTACATCTAGCTTTCGTAAAAAATAAATGCAAATATGGTTTAGTAATTTTAGCATAAAGAAAAATTTACATACGCGACCCCGCTCCGACAGCGTCTAAAAATGAGGCCTATCACCAAGTTATACATATAAATCTACAAATTATTATTCGAACATTATTCAGTTTTAAGACATTAAAACTTTCTAATAAAACTACTAAGTATTAAAATAATATTTTTATCTACGTTACATTGTTGTTAAATAGATTTTTCGTTTTTATATCTGTGAGGTAGTCAAGCATTCAAATAATTCAAAACGAAGATTCAGTCCACTTGATGGTAAGTGTTCATTGCCGCCCATGGACATCTGTTAACCCAAGCCAGGATCGAAGTTCTTTCTTAGGTCGACCACAAAAGAATTCAAACCAGAACACAGCAGCAAAAACACTGCTGTTATAATGCAGAAATAGGTGGTGCGGGTGCGAAGTCGAACCGTAAAAAGTTCTACCACCTTCAGAATAAATCTATTTTTGAACCTATAACCTTTATAGTTATTAGTCTTATTGCCACTACTTCGAACTTCCGAGAGAGGAGAATTATCATGTCGCTGCACCACACTGGCCGAGCTTCGGAGCCTGGATGAAGGCTAAAACACTGAATGGAGCCACCGGATCGTGAGATGAAACCTTTCAGACTGGCGCGGGGGCTCACTTTAAAATAATCTACTACCCAGTAAAACTTTTATTCTATTCATGTTTTGGGAATGTACCCTGATGATGTCTCTTTCTGTTTCGCTGTTCGCCGCTCCTTAAACATAAGTAACTTAAATAACGTATAATATGTTATTTACTTGGTTACCTATTACTATTCTTGAATAGAGTAACTATTATACTTATCTCTTTTGTATATAATTAGCGCATTAACGCATTACATTCTGTCAACGTGGGCGTCGAGTGTGCGGTCCAATTAGCGGTCGGCATTGTTCCCAGCCAGCATTGAATTACCTCGTTAATTAGAAGATACGACGAGTGCGAATGTCATCAATTATCTACATTTATCCTTTCATATTAAAACTAGTGTTTCAAATAAAATAACATAGTCAACACTATACAGTTATACTATTATGTTATGTTTTCTTTTATATTAGGTACATCTATATTTAATTGAATTAATCTGATATAAGAATTATCGACGTTCGTAAGAATCTATTTTTAGTAATACACTTGCAGTATTTGATCTTGTTGTATTCTTGCTGGGTTCTTGTGAAAATGGAGAGATGAGAATGACACACTTAATCTCGCCTAGGTTCCAACTTAGTTCTCAGGGGTAGCAATGCATTTATGGTAAACCTAAGAAAAAACATCGACTGTCTTGGGTTGATTACAGATTTCTATGTGCGGCAGTGTTCACTTACCATCAGATGAACTGCATGCTCGTTTGCTACTTCATGTTATAAAAACAAACCGTTAAAGTACTTACAACATTGACGATTAATATTGTATATGGCCAATATATCAGCGACTTCGACATAGATAAAATTAAATGAATAATAGAGTTGCGTGCAACCCTGCAAAAGTGCCGAACGAAGCTTTAAATACTTTTTCGAATATTGAGGAATAAGATAATGCTTTCAAAACGAAACCGCAAACAACTTCAAGTTTAGTTTTGCGGTTATTGCTTCGTTGCAAAGCTTTTTCATTCCCGCTTGATAGCAATATAAGACACAGAATCCACAATCCTCTTGCACAACCGATAGATATTCGATGGATATTGGATTTGAAACGGTTATCATCGCGCCACTCAGAACGCGACTCTCTACACTGTTAAAATAAAAACGTATGCTTATACACTCTGAATGCTTTTATGACCAAGGAATATCAGACAAACTAGCTCGCTATCTTGGGTAAACATTGATAGCTACTGGTCTATGCTATCCACGAAATCCATCTCACAGTCACAAAAACCACTTCTGAAACCGTAAGCTTATTATGAAAGCAACATGTGCTTGCCCTTTATTATCAAATTGTTGAGGAGTCAATCCAAGTTAATCCTCGAGTGTACGTAAACCATCGACAACAGATTTAAGATGGCAGTAACTTGATCGATGTACATGAATATACAATTTTCATAAAGTAAATAAATAACAATACAAACACGCTGTCGTAGTAAAAATGAAAACAATTTTATAATATAATATATATAGGTATTTATATTGTGATCAAGAATGACTTAGTCATGATAAGATATATGCTAAGTTTTCAGAATGAACACATAATGGCGGTATGTGTTAAACTTTTTCTTTTACTTATATGCAAATAGAACTTAAGGGTAGAGAGGGCGACATTGCTTGAAGCAAGAATAATTGAGTTATATTGAATTTTTATGTGAAAAAACTTATAAAGAAGTTTAAGTTTTCTTGGAAAAAGAAGCGCCCGCTCGTTGTGCTGAACGAGTTACGAACAATCCTATTATTTTAATAAGATTAGTGCCAGAACCGCAGTATTATTCGTACCGAAAGTAGAAAAGCGTTTGCTTGGAATTAAACAAATTATTGATGCACGTGCAATTGTTTTAGTGCCATACGTATTCTCACGCATTTAGCACATCCTTACCTGATTAACTACAGGATCTATGAATAACGATGGACGTAAAAATATCTAAGCGATAGTAGATTTTTAAGTCATTAAATAACTTTTCTTCAATGTAATAAACGAGATATAAAAAATATGAAAAATATAGTACCGCCACAAAAGTTTATTGGTTGCGTGTAATTTTAAATCTGTGATTACTTCTAAAGTACAGATTTAAATGAAAAAAAGTAAAGGACACTTTTGATCTAACGCGTCTTCCAACAAGGACTGCCGAACTTTTAAGAACACTTGATAACGGTGATCTCGTTGAAGCTAAATCGGTCAAATTAGTTGTCATTTATTCAGTCTGTTTTGCCAAATCACAATTAACGGGTATAGCATTCAATAACACGTGCAAATATAATTAATAGTATCAGGCGTTACTTTGCGGAAATCCATGCTATTAAATTAGGTTTGTTGCGATAATAGTTGCGAAGTAGTAATAACCTAATTGAATTACGTACAAATAATAAAATAGTTTTACCAAAATGGACGTTCCGTTCGGGCAGCGTACCGCATGTTTCACCCCATTTTACGGTCGCCATAATCGTCCGACCGAGAGGACTATTCGCAATGTGGTGGATAAATTTGAGTCCACTGAGTAAATGATCGACCAATACCCGTACGTCCACGAAACGCAAGATCTGCCGAAAACTTTTCAACTGCCGAAGGCTTTTCGCTGACCAAAACTTGGCTAATTTTGCCTCGTGACGTACCTGTACAAAATTCAACTAACGACGACTTGTGTTCTTTAAATAAGCTCTAGAGCAGTTGGCAACTGACCCTTATGATCTTCGATACTGAGCTGCTTCAGAGCTGAGGCCCATTTCTGGATGAATAACAGGGTATGTGAACAATCAAACACTAACCACAGCGGTCAAATTCTGCCAGATTTATTATATGCATCAAAATAATATTCTGTAGTATCCAAAATCCGTTGCGTGATCCAAAAGAAGAAACTTAGAAGCAGACAGAGAGACAGGAGGGCGACTTTGTTTTATACTATGTATTGATGATAAGAGCTGTGCGCTCAGGTGAGTGGGAGCAGACGAGCCTCCGCTTCCTTTCCGTTACCGCACCTTAGGAATTCATTTTTTTGTTCCTTATAAAATAAAGCCCGCTATAATGAGTATTATTTTTTAAAACAGCCATATTAAAATTATTTATAAAACGAATATCACTTCTTCACCCCCTGTAGAACAAATGTAAATAATTATAAATTATGTAAATGAGGTTTGAAATACACCAGGTGTTCCATTACAATGAAAGTTAATCCAAGTTTGGTAGGCATATCATTTTCTTTGCGTGTGTTGTCTATTTAATTATAAATCAAAATATATGTAAATCTACTCTTATTCAATTGGCCGCAACCATTTTATGCCCCATTAATATAGGTCTCTTCCCACAAGTGGGGAAGGCCTACTACACTCATAATAATTTTTTTTTTTAATTTATTTGACCATTTATGTACACGATTACATTACATGGAATACAGCAATTATACGAGATTAGGTACAAAGGTAAATATTATAAACTTATTGTTAATAAAAAGGGAAAATATAACCATACGTCATTTTAAAAAGTTTATATATGTATTGTAAGATATGGAAGAGCATTTAGTAAATTATTTGTCTCCTGACACAGGTAATAATTTACTAAAAAGGATGTCCTAACATTGAGATTCGTACGCTTTCATGTCTTAATAACTTTTAATGAAACTTTATATTTGGGCAACAAAAAGGATATAATTTTATGATATCCTTTCCTCTACCTTGGTATTCGACCTCGGACGGACCTCGGTATGTGTAAGCGCTAAAAATACATATTTATGTTTATCTGTTCGCTAGTAGCTATCAAACTATATGTGAAGTTTATATGAAAGTTTGTATACAGAGGTAAGTCTAAAGAAACATTGTGTTGTGTTCTGAACACTAGATCTTATTTAGTAAAAGAAACACCGGCCGTAATTCCTTTATATACTCATGTATATTTACGTGACAAATTGTGATTAATGCGGACTAGGCGCCATGACGTCGTTGTAACAGCTAATACTTGTCTAGTCGGATTTATTAGTCTTGGTCATACTTGGTCATGGTGTCAGTGGTCATTGTTTCCACGAGACGTTAAAAATTATCTATCGACAGTGGCGACAGATATTTTATCTTCTATGATTCTAAGATTTAAAAGTATGTATGCTGCCCACCCGAGAGTAAGTGATACGCATACAGTTTTGAAGTTCTGAATGTGATAATAGTCCGCTGTGTAAAGTCTTCCTCTAATCAACATCCTTCAAACCAGAACACAAGTAATGACAAGTCATGTGACTGTGAACGTTAATTGAATCAACAACGCCGTCCCGACACATGAGAATATAATGAGGAGTCTCGAACATATTGACGTGAAATTTTGAATTTCATTAAATCCTTGCTAAAGTACTAAGCCGTTAAAGCAATTCTAATTCGGCTATCGAATATCAAAGGCTATAATGGTTGTAAATTCAATTCAAACCCGAAGCCACAGACTCGAGGCCTACGCCCAGCATCGCTTCGCCAAACCCGTATACCGTTCTGAAAATGATTCAATCAATATATGTATATTCCTATCAGCGCGTTTGTTGTTTCTGTCGTGATCCTAATTGACATTGGACCGAGCACAGAGGCGCGTGTGTGCGGATTAGGCATCGCATGAATATTCATAGAAGTACCCCTGACCGCCGACGTGTGCTATCACATATTATATTTTTAACCGACCTAATTGAACACCAATTTTATTCGCCTTTTATAATGCCAAGAAATAGAATATTAAGAAGAACGAATAATAGATCCGCAGTTTAGTTCGCAGATGGTCATCGAGTGAGGTGTCAAACGGTGCCAAGAGCTGTAAGAGTGATCGCTGAGGCACTGTCTTGCGCAACTTCACGGTTTGGAAGACACAAAAGCGGCCCTAATCCACATATAGGAGCCGTTAAATCTGAACAAAATCCTCATAGGTTACTCAATATCGTTCAACAATCACGATACGCCCTCAGAATTACAATATATAAGGTCGTATTGAACGAATGATTAATTTATTACAAATCCTAAGGAAAAACATTGTTATGATGATTAACCCGGCCCCAAATCATAATCTACGAGGGGTTTCATATACGAATGCTTATTCATGTTGGATTTATCTCTACGATTACGACTTAATCTTAGGGGCATGTTAAACATCAACAAATAGTATGAAGATTGCTTCTATCTATTTTAAACACCGCTCTTATCACATTCATTTCACATGCATGAATTACACTTTACTTACATTTATATGGAATTATTAAAAAGTATAATTTATTCATCCTTTGCCGAATTGCCGTTCACTGTCCCGCATTGCTAGTAGCTAGTAGAAGTGACTCATAAATATTTAAACACAAAAAATGAAAAAAACTGTGACGGTTTTAATGTAAATTGGGAAATTTAATCTATTTCCTCACAGACCTTCCTCATTATTCTTGTGATTACTCCGGTTCTTGCCCATTTCAATTTGAACTGAAGCACTTATTCCTCTTTTCAGGAACTTTAGCGGATAAAAGTGTCGGAACTATTTTCAGGGACATTTCTTTTTTGTGGAAAGACCATTAGAGCTACAATCCACGGAGACGAGTACATTTGGGCTCAAACATAGCAGATTTGTCGGGTCTATGAAGTTAAGAAATCACTAGACTCATTTTCACACTGCAGATTATATTTTAGATTATGATAAAGTACTTAGATATGCAAAAATGTATATTGATACAAATAGGAAAGTGATCTGGAGACGACTATATATTCGTAACCGACAGAAACACTACGAAGTGTTTATTAAAAACATAGACATTTAAGCACAATCTTCTAGATTTCACGGTTAGTCAAAATTCAGTCATTTGCAGTCAGGTTTTGCTTGTTTCTAAAACATAGTCGATCTCGCGGTATCGTATACTTTTGTATATAAACAATATCTGATACCGTTCATCCGTTAGGGATTAATAAACCCAAATAACATCTTTACTCTCACATGTATAATATACGCAATATTATTGTACGGACGAATATTAATATGTAATAGTCGAAATAAAATTAAGTTACTATCCCTCGTTAGGGCCGCTTATACCGTTATCCATCACGCTCCCTGGCCCGGATTAGAGGATTACCGGCGCCTTACACACTCTTTTGTCCATTTCTTTTACGCAATTTCCCTTTGAATGGTAAATAGGTAGACAAAACAATATTCGACATAATAAACGAAGCAGGAGGAAGGAATTAAACTTGCTGCAATGGATCTTCGGCATCTAATATTCCTTCTGTGAGTTCAAAATTATAAGGTAATGCGTGAACTAATTTTACACTTCCCTGTCTTATGATTTGATGTCTAACTTTAGTATTCCGATACTTATAAAATAACTTTGAACAGGAAAAATAAGTTAAAATACGTTTTAATGTGAGTGAGTGACAATTGAAATGAGAAACTAGACACATTATTGAACCAGTCCATCACCTGGTCAAACCTTGACGATGACCGTAGGGGAGAAATCCCGGGTCACCAGCCGCATTTTATATTTAATAGGCACCGGTTTGAGTAGCGTGTCGAAGGATAATCCTTAAGAAACCCCTTACGAAAATAGTAGCTTAGCAGTTAGTCCGCAGCAAGAAATGAAAAGGCTTGTAAACTTAACCGTTATATCACTTAGTTACAACGAATACACATTGAAACACAACAAGCCAGTTTGCGTCTTGTTTATAGTTTCAATGGAAGTCCACTTTGAGTGCGGAGCAGTACAAGGTAATCTTACGAGATTATGTACCAACTGGGGCAAGTTTACTTTGTAGCATAACGAGCATATTGTTCAGGGAAGTAGGGACGGTAGCTGGGGAAGTGTTTCCCCGGAGCGAGGAATTAGCCGCCGCGACAAGCTTGTGCATACTTATGCGTAACAACGAACGGACAAATATAGTAGTCTATGGCTATAGCCACTAGTGTAGCATGATTCTATCTTAACTAATAGTCGAGCTCTAATTGACCATATTAATATAACATATTCTATTTTAAAAGAAAGAAAGATTTTTTAAACTAATTGTCATCGTGTAGAGACTAGATTAACATTTTTTTCTGTTTGTTACAAAATGTTCTCTAGCCGATTTGAATGTACTACTTATTTTGTTACTTTTACACTGTTTCTATTGTACATAACATATACTGTTAGGATACCGACAACACGCATTGGAGCAGCGTGGCGGAGTATGCTCCAGGCTTTCCTCAGTTGTGGGAATAGTCCTGTTCCCAGCAGTGGGACATAAAAGGGTTGTGGCCAGGGTATATTGTAATCCTATACTCGTATCTGTATAAAATACCAGTTATTAGTTATTCCATCGGTGGTAAATAAAAGGCCCTATGGACCTAATCGGCCTTGGACTCTTTAGAAATATCGTAGGCTCCGACTGACCGGTAAAAAGGAAAGTTTTAATGAAGTTAAACGGAACGAAAGGGGTGGCCGCCCACATGTCGCTCTGAGGGTTAGCGAAAGATTTATATCAGAGGTTCCACTTTGTACATGTTCCAAATTTATTCGGGTAAAGAAAGCTGTGATAACCAGTGGCATTTGCGAATCTGAGTTTGAATTTCAGGCACCAGAAATTTCTCAAAATCATAGTAACATCGAGTGGACTTTTATTAAGCTCTTGTGAAACAATTGCGCTTCTTCTGACCGTAAACTGTATTCTAACTTAATTAATCGTCCTATCACATACATAATGCATAATGTATTAATGTTATTACAATTCCCTAAATATAAATAGTTTAACAAAATGTAGAAATATGGCATCCTAAAAAGCTTTTATGTTGTCCAGAAGACCTCCAATTTCTCTTGATTAAATTAGACAGATCACATCTTAAAATAGTATAAGAACCGTATGAATTCTAGCACGTTGTACTTGTATAAAAGAAAATTGAACTACTGCCAACAGACACTCTCCGTATCCGTAGATGCTTAGCGAGTTTTATTTGAGAGAGGATTCGTTATCGCCCAGGGTCAAAAGTAATGGTTCGTGAAGGAACTTTTAAAGTAACTGAAAATATATTTTGTATGCTTTACATTTTACCAAATTTCTTATGGCAAAAAGAGATGTTACGTGACCACTGGACAGCCATACCCACTGACCACATCACAAAAAATGGCCTCATCAAGCAGGAAACGGTTCAGAAGTGAATACCGCTCTTAATTCGAGTCGCCTGCCATTTTTAATATACAGTCACGATGAATTGCATCTGAATTAGCATTATTATATTAGACAGATTTCAAAGGTCTATAGACCTATCGAGGTTACTACCAGACGTAGTTGTAAAACCAAGCATAGAAATAATTCTCAATTTAAGTTAGAGCGGCCAAGGCGAGCCAAGCGCCCCCGTGCCGAGTTTAACTTAACGACAATCGGATTAAAAATGAAATATCCCCGATTAACTTTTAACGGGAAGGAAAAGTCCACCGCTGCTCGCTGCCGACAACTTTACATTGGCGTTTAATTTCGTTTGTACGACCTGATTGTACTGGTTTAATACAATTATGGATTTTAATATTTACGAGCCGTGTACTCGACGGAATTTTCCATCGGCAACGTCTCAGGCGCAAAAGAATAGTCTTAGGAATATGAAGCTTAGAAATACTCCGACAAGTGATACGGTCTTTATGTTACTAAGTTAGAATACTGTTACTATTTCCAATACGAATACAAATATTATACGAAATATCGAAACTCCTTGGAAGTTTAAATAACTTATACATTAAAAACTCAAATGGTATAAGTGCCGCGAATTACTTTAATGATCCTTCTCTGACCAGGCTTACTTGCCAGATTCGATCGCGAATCATGGGTTATAGTAACCCGTGACCTACGCCACTCTACCGTGACACAAAAAAAATTATTGTTATTTTTATCAGTATGATAATAAAATTATATGTATTAATGAATCCCTTTTTATTATACGTATAAAATTTACTGCCACTCTCGGTATAACGATAGATAACTATATAAAATGCGATAAAACGCCACGAACAGTGCCAGCTTCATAATATAAATTCCTAACTTGGAAATTCATGAAATCAGCCAACAGCGTCAGATGGTGCATAAAAGCTACGTTCTAACACGACTGAGCTTCCTGACATTGCGCGCTATCCTTAATGAAGTACTCGTAAGGATTACTTAATAAAATCGTAAATTGAGTATTCTAATATTTTTTGCTGAACTCGATTCCGCCGCGCTTAACCAGGCTTATTTTTAAAAAGAACTAACCCACGAACATACAGTTATCCTGGAGTTAAGGGATCCTCTGTCACGGCACATATATAATACTACTACTAATAAAACACGTAGTGTCATCAGTCTACTGTAACGGATGCAGTAAACTTAGCATAAGTATTCATATAAACTGTTTTTAGAAGTTTATAGATACGGTGTGCAAGTCGTACACAACTAAAGCACTGTTGCATAAAACACGAATCGTCGATCCAGTTAGTGGAAACAAATGCGTAAAACTAAAAATCGAGAACATTATGTTAAGCGCAGTCTACAAGCGACATCACTATAAATAACAGAGCACTGGAGAATGCATTTATTTTTTAGCCATTTATCTGTTCCGATTGTCTGAAATGACGCGAGCTTGATTTATGTGCTCCTGTTTCAACAATACAACTTTCCACTAGATTTTACTGTAAAAAATGTAGTATTAATCTCATTGTGTATGTTTGGTTTATATGTAATAAATAATAGCGGCCTATCAATCATTTATAGTCGTAATGGTAAAAACTAAACTAAAAAGTAAAAAATAAAGAACAAATATGTCATTGTAAGAAAACTTAAAGCTTATAAAGTAATAATGTAACTCAAGAGCAGATGATTAAACTATATAGGAAAAATTTCAATCACATGGCCTAAAACTTTAGGCAATATATTACATACCATTGCGCTGGTAAAGTAAGCAGAAAGAGATAGTTTTTAACGAAAATGTTCTCGCTGAACGTTGTATTTTGGCTTTTCTGCATCACTTGGCCCAAAGTAAATCTCAGTTCGGTGTACGAATGACATAACTAACACTAACATATTTTACGACGCGCTCACACCTGTGTTCTTCACGGGCATGGTTTATGTCTTCCACTGACTCTCCCTCACTTATTAAGGTTGTAAACCAAATTACGCTACAATTAACGGTACGGAAAGAGGTAACTTTTTTACGCGCCGTAAAAATGCTCTTATTAATTTCAACAAACTTATAAGCCTTTTTTTAATAAGAATTAATTAATTAATTATTAATATTTTTACTTTAATAAATTTGAACGAATTTAAACTAATTCGCATCAAGTGTGATTTTTTCGTATAAAATTCACAAAGCCACTGGTCTTCCACGAACATAATTTTACTACTGTATAAAATTTAAATGGAACGTCCAAATCCTTCAGAACTAATTAGAAGATGATGAGGAACATTAAGTCATAAATCAGTATATATATTATGACATAATTTTATATGACTGTATATATTATATATTTATTTTATAAGGTCACGACAGCAGATTTGTAAGAGTAAGTATCCAATACAAATAACATGTCTTATACATACTTATTTATCATTCAATTTATGTGCGTCTGAATAATTACTTTAAAATATAGAAATGAGAGTATTACATTCAGTGTCCGTTGTAAATAAACGAGTATCTCATTAGTAGGAACTCACGTACCAAACTAGAAACTATGTAACAACTGTTATTGAGTTAGCAACTGTGATACATTCATCGCTGCTATTTTGTATAATTCGAGGTTGTAGTGCGAGCATTCCTATAACTTAGTTTGCTACAAAACTTGATCCTAAATCTATCTCGTAATTTAAAATCTATTACTGTTAGCAAAAAAATGCAAATAATGTTAAGCCAATATATAATTAATTCGGATTTTATTGCATTCGCTGTAGTAACACTGAGTAGCACTAAGAGTGTTAAAAATGTTTAAAATCGTATTAAAGACAAACTTGTTCAGTTCAAAATCTTTCAGCAGTGGCAGCCGGAAGTATCCGGCGTGCGCAAGACCGCCGCCTGTCTCCTTAACGGGACCGACGGTGACTGGCACGGGCCTCCACTCACCGTCATTTAACGATCCCAT